>KV426376.1:7829-43851 GCA_001632375.1 Exidia glandulosa HHB12029
GAAGCAAGGTCTCGACCAGGATTCCCCAGTGTTGGCCAGCAACAGAACTGACGGATATGGGAAACTAGCGAATCGCTGGCGATGTGACCGACGACATGCACGTGGCAGAGCAGACCCTTCAGCACCCGGGACAAAGAATGCAAGGCTGAGGAGCTTATTGAACGATTACCATGTCTTCCCCGAAGCGCCCTACACACGACACTCGATCCAGACCCTTCAGGCTGGCGTGGCAATGCCGACGAATGATTTCCCGGCGTCCCGCAGGAGTTACTTCATGCCTGTCGTCATTCGGACGCCTGATCCACAGCCGCTAGCATGATATCTGATGATTTGGAAGGGAGAGGTTGAGGTTTACCGGGCCTACAAGTTGTACTACCGTAGACTACAAGAGTGGATCGCGTGGGCGGTCTTTCAAGTACGATGCGATCAGTCACGTGATGGAGTGAGACTATTGCTTCCGCTACCCGGATGCAAAATGTTCCGTTCAACCTCCTTGGCTCTTGCGGTCGCACTTGGGAGGCCAATTTCACAGATCCTGCCCAAACGCCTCATCGAACTCGGTTTCAAGCTTTGTCCTGGCTTAGATTGTGATGCACAACCTGTTTGTGATTTATGTCCAGTCCATGCTCACCGTGGCGAGACCAAGGACCCACTGTATTCCAGGAAGGGATCAGACACAGTCACCCTGACTAGCTGCATTCACTGGCATCCGCTGCTAGACGACATTCTGTGCCGTCTTCGACATTTGGAACCTCTTCATAGCGCGGAGTGGTTACACTCGATTTGGGCGTCAACTAGACAGAGTCGCCTTTGTCGCTCTCTGGGACTATCTTTTGTCTGTATCGGTCTCCCTTCCATGGTGCTTCGAGGTGTCGTCGGTCACTGCGCATGCGTTGACGATGGGATCGGCCCTTGCTGACGAAGCGCGACGTCGCGCGCCACCATTCTGACGCCAGGTCGCTGAAATCGGAGCTGCGCAGCCTAGCTTAACACCACCACCATGTTGTCCACACTCCGAGCCCGCGTCAAGCTCCAGCTGTACAAGAACGTGTTGTTCCTGCACCCACCGAACGACGCAGAGCAGCAGCAGCAGGACCATGTGCTCTGGGGAACTATCGCGCTCGCGCTGCCGAAGACGCGCGAGGTCCATTCGGTAGTCGTTAAGCTCGTTGCGTACTACACACTCGCCATACCAGGTCATGCGTGCGTCGCGTTTTTTTGCCGGACATTCTGGTTGACATTTCGTGCAGCGCAGAATCGGGTATCCTAGCAGAGTACAGTACCGAGCTCAATGTGTCTCGCACGCTTGACAAAGGGGAACATACGTACGTTCATATTGGACTTTATTCGGAACGCGACGTTGAATCCTGACTGGGTAGCTTCGCATGGTCGCTCGCAATACCGCGCACGGCGCCATCGCAGGAACGCTGCTCGTACGGGCGCGTGTATCACCGTCTGCACGCTATCGTCGACTGCGCCAATGGGACACTCAAAGACGACGTTCCCCTGCTCCTCACCGTGAACCACGCACCGTGTGTCGCTCTTCCTTGCTACTGACTCACGCTGACGTCTGGAAAGTGATGGAGAGACGCTCTCGTTGAATGAGCGTATAGCGGGACATCACGATGAGGTTGGGGTACGTCCTCCTCCATTACAGCGACGTCAATGTTCTGGGAGCTGACGCTGGTTAAGCCATACATCTTTACGCTCACCGCAGGCCACCTCACCGTCGGCGGCGTCGTGCACTTCACGATGTCATTCACGTCCGTTCCAACCGACATGCGGATCTACTCCGTCTCCGCATACATCATCCAATCATACGTCCTCGAATCTCCAACGAAGCCGGGGCTGTTCGCAAAACCTGCGCCACATAGACGTCGGTTCTTCACGCTTGACTTCCGGACTGGAAGCAAGCCAGACAGTGCAAGTATCGTGAAGAGCTCTAGATCTGAGGAGCCTGCGCCGGCCGGTCTACTGGCGTTCGTCCCCGCAGGTGAAAGCCTCGAGATCTCGCGAGTCGCGCGAGTACCGAACGACGATCTGCTTCGTGGGAGCACGCAGCCGAGGACGCGCGGCGCGCCCATACGACTATCGCATGTGGTCGAAATCGAAGTGCGCTTTTCCCATGGCGAGGAAGCGCAGAGGCAGCGCGCGCTGAAAGTGCAGTGCCCTATCATATTGAGCAGTTGTTGTTGCCTGCTCGAGTCATTGTTGCTTCCGGTGCGTCCAAGTGCGCGTGCAAGTTCGATTCCGGCTGACCCGACCTCGCTCTATAGTCGTATAGCGACGTGCATCCCGGCGAGGAGACTCAGAAGGCCAATGTACTCGACGCAGAACCGCCGCTTCGTAGGACTGTCGAGTGTACATGTGGATTCACGCTCGAGCGACTCCTCCTCGCGCAGGCGCATGCTCCTATACTAAAGGCGCATGAGGACATTGCGAATGGGTCTCGGAATAGTTCAAATACGGACGTCTTCATGTCCAGCAAGATTTCCCCGTACTCAACACCCAGTCATGTTACCGTGCTGTCGTGACGAGAACATTCAAGTTGATGTCTTCTCTTGATGCATTTAATACAATCACCGATGAAACGCAGAAGCCAATTAAATGAATACATACGAAGATGCTGTGATTGCAAGAGTACAGACAACGTTGTAGCCAAGATGGGCTGCGTTACTTATCTCTAGTGCACTCCATGTACTCAACGTACGAGGTTGATTCGTACTGTAGACGAGTTACAGCGGAGGAGTAGTCTTTCGCGAGTCAAAGGGCACGCCTCAAGTCTTCGAGAGGGCAGGGAACAAATGTGATAGAGAATGCAATCTTCTAGTCAATTTTAGAGAGATTCCTGAAGCCGTTAGGCTGAAGGTCTTGAACATACGATTCGAAGGCAATTTCCGATAGTGTGCTCCGCCGGAGGCCCCAACGTCTCATGTCCCATGTTTCATGTAGCGCAGTCTCACTTTTAAGTTTCCTTATTGTTTCCCGTTGCGGCAGTATCCCACTTTCTTATTGTTCTCAGTCCACTCGCCGTCGCTCATTTACGAAAAAGCGTCCGAAGCTCCTAAATCCACCTAACCGCTTGCCCTGCAAAACCCGTCGAACGCTATCGAAAACCTCATCTGCCAGCATCTAAGTACAGTATTGGATCGTATGATAACTCCCCTTCCCGCCCTGTTCCATCCACATCTGGTGTCTTGCCCACTGCGTCGCGAAAACTGGCTAAGGCGAGCGACCCTTTCCTGCAGCCAATGCCTTTGAGCAATTATTTGGCTTCAGGTCGCCGCCGCAGGCGCTTGCGTAGGTTATTACTAGTAGTCAAGGAGTTTTGGAGACCAGAAAGACGCAGATTTGATAAAGAAATTGTTGTTCGAGTCGCTTCGGAACCGATACGCCGGCGCCATTGTGCCGCAGACGTGATCGATTCGGCGAGTCAAAGCGCGCTTTAACACGAACTCGACGTTTCTCGCATACCATGCCGCCGCGACGTATCCAGCGGCAAGGCGACGACGAGCATCCAGCTTCCAAAGCTGCAGCGGCCGCCCAGCAAAAGAAGAAACCGCAACAACCTCAGCAGAAGAAGAAACCGCCGCCGCGTAAACGACCAGCTGGTGGCCACAACCAAGACCCAGAACCAGAGCCAGAGCCAGAGCCAGAAGTCGTCGAGGTCGTCGAAGCATCCAAAACCTCAGCGCCGGCGCCAGTTCGGAAGAGCAAACGACAGCAACGAGAAGAGGAAGAGCTCGCAGCGCTGGCGTCCGCGTCGGTCCAGGTCGTCGAATCTGGCAGCGAGCTCGACGAAAAGAACGACGACGACGAGCCTCTTGGTCTTTCTGGACCGTCTACCAGTGCATTCGCGTCTGTGAGTTTCACGTCCGTTTGGGGATGTCGCAGCAGGTCCGGTATAGCGGTTGGGCATGGCGGTGAGCAACGAGCAGTCACTATTAGGAACTTGGCTGACGACCAGATCTCAGGAAAGCCGCAGGAGGAAGTTGCAGGTCAAGATGTGTTGTCCCGTCATGTGACAGACCGTGCACGTATTACTGACACGCGCATGAGCGACCGCTGCGACATCCATGGCTGGCCTTATCCATCCATTAGCTGACAACTCTTAGTTGCAACTGGAAGATGAGGATGAACCTCGAAAGAAGGCGGGTCTTCACTCGCTCTCTCATTATATATGCGTACTGACTCTCGTCACGCAAGGCGGCAAAGAAGAAGAAGAAGAAACGCCCTACAGACGCACATTTTGACGAGGCGGACGAGGTGGCAGGGATACAAGCTGATAACCCGTCGAGAACTACTGAGGATCTTGATGGCGAGGACCACCCACTCATGGCAAAGGTACGTACCATCCGCAACGGTGCGCTGCATGCACTTATATCCGGAGCAGAAGAAGCCCAAGTCGAAACCCGCATTGTCACCGACAGCAGAACACAATGCTCCCCCAACCGAGGCGCCAGCAAGACCGAAGAAGCAACCCGCCGAGCCGAAGCCCAAGAAGAAAAAGAAGAAGCAAAAGGTCGACGAGTTCGAGGCCGCGCTGGCCGAGCTTGCCCAACGCGTCTCGGCGTCGCAAGTAGAAACCTCTGGCACTTCGAACGCGCATGTACAGGGACCTGCTCTGAACTCGCGTGCATACAAGTTCTGGTGCGGGCAGTTCAGCCCCAACATGCGCGACGCCAGTTTGACATTCTCCTTAGCGATTTGCTTGCTGTTTCGCTCAAAGACCTCGACGCTGCGACTGAGCTCAAACGGTTCTTTGGCGCACGCGTCGTCCAGGCTGCCCAGTCGTCCTCCTCTCCCACTCCGCGACGCGGCAAGCCTGCCAAGGGTACGCTCGTACAGCCACAGCAAGGCTGGCCACCTGCCGGCGCGCGGAGTGGGTTGAGCATCGTACCGCATGAACATGCGCAAGAGCATGACGACTTGCGCGGCGGCGAGCGATGGTGGACGGCACGATACGACCCGTCCTACGTCGGTGATACTTGGCGATTCGTCGAAGCCGTCAAGACAATGGGTGCGTTGTCATATACTCCTACACAATCTCGATGCTCACATAACCGCGACAGACCCACAGAACCTGGTCGATCTGTTGCAGCGCTCACCGTGGCACGCGGATACACTCTTGCAGGTGTCGGAATACTACAGACATCGCGACGGTACGCGCATACTCCCTTCACCCACCAAAGCCGTCTGATATACGCACAGAGCACGCGCCCGCCTCTGACCTTGTCGAGCGCGCCATTTTCTCGTACGAGCGTGCACTTGCGCCAGGTCCGGCTCGCTTCGCCATCGGACGCGACAGGCTAGACTTCCGGCTTGCCGAGAACAGACCGCTCTTCCTCGCGCTCGGGCGACATGTCGTGTATGTTACTTCCTCCCTTCGCGCGCTGCTCAGTATTCAACACCATTTTGCAGAAACCTCATTCGCCGCGGCGTGACGCGTGCGGCGTTCGAGTCGGCGCGCTTCCTCCTCGCGCTGGACCCGTGGAATGACCCGCAAGGCGCGCTGTTGCATTTGGACTTTCTCGCGGTCAAAGCGGGTCAGAAGGCGTGGCTGCTCCAGATTTGGGACGTTTGGCCGGAAGGTGTCCAGCGCTGGCCCGGCATGTGGTACTCGCGCGCCTTGTCCATGGTGCGTATCTCTCGTCCAGTGGTTTGGTAAGGTGCTAATCGATCATTGGGTTTCAGGACGGCGAGGAGGAGAGAACGAAAGCGATACGAGAAGCTGTTGCTATGTTCCCCGAGGTGTTGCCAATACTCGCGGACAAGGCGGACGTCATCTTGCCCACCGAGGTCCTCTCGTTGCCTGCTTTCCGCATCGTGCTCTCTCCGACGTACGTGCACTTCCCTTTAGACAATCTGCCTGGCGTTGCGCTGACTTCCTCCATAGACCTGGCGACGCGACACAATCGCTCGTGCACCTCCTTGCGCACGTATATGCAGATCGCAACGCGGATCTGTGGAAAGACCATGCAGCACTTCTTCGCTCTGCCGTCTCGTCCGGTGTCCCGCCACTCTCCCCCTCGCGCGCCAAGTTCTCATACCCCGAGGCGCAACAAGAAGCCGTCTACCGGCACGTCGTCCAGTTCGAAGCCAAGCGAACCTGGCAAGCATTCCTCCCCGCACGTGTACGGGCTCGCGTCGGATACATGTGGGACCCGCTCCCGCCTTCATCAGAGGGCAGCACGTCCTACACGTCCGGCGACTTCTTCGAGGGCGTCCATTTCGACCGCGGCGGACCGGACGAGGTCGACGAGGCGTTTTTGATGCAGCAGTTGCGCGGGATGTGGGCGCAGATCCCTATGTTGGCGGATATGTTCCCTGACCCGGCGCGGTTTGCGAACTTGCTGCGCGACGCGCCGGAGGAGGCGATGGGGATCCTGATGCAAGCGCGCGAGCAGGTGCGCGAAGCTGCTCCTGCGCCGGTTGAAGTGCAGCGTGAGGTGGAGGTGCAGTTCGTGCCGGAGGGACAGGGGGTCCCTGGCGGATTTGCTACGGACGAGAGCGGCGAGGAGGAGAGCGAGGAGGAGGATGAAGAGGAAGATGAAGAGGGTGGGAGGGATAATCGCGGTTTCGCGCAGCGGATCTTCCAGGGCTTGTTTGGATGGTCCGGAGGGCGAGCAGCTGTCCCTCAGGTAGAAGACGAGGAGGATGACGAGGAGGATGACAGCGGAGATGAGGCCCGACCACTTCAGCAGGGACACGATGATGATGTGGACTAGTGCTATAGTCATCCGTTGTCACGCCACAACGAATCGACACAAATGCCCGAACACGTTCGAACCACACTTTCCCTCGTTCTCACATGCTCGAGCCCGAAGGCTGCTTGATGCCAGCCCCAGCGCCTCTCCAGCCTTGAATCAGGTCTTCTTCGTTTGAAGCGCTAAGCACTTGATCAGCCGAAAATTGTATCTTGTTTCACTTCTCTGCATCTTTCGCGTTCAGAGTCACGAGACAGAGGAATGACATTGCAGCAAGGTCGCTCAAGTGCAACTACAGGATACGCGGACGAGAAAACGTCCTCGTCTTTACGTGCACTGCATAACGGTATAAGCACTCCAGCCATCGGCACGATGAAAGAACACACCTGCGAGTAGTACGGCGGCGAAACAGCCGTGCACGTCGAGCCTGCCTCGCACACTGTGGGGCCAGTATAGCCCGTGCCGCCGCACTGGCCGAACTTCGTCTGCGTTGCCTGCGGCGCGCTTCCGGTCGACGTGGCGCCTCCGCTAGCGGTGCTCGTCGGACCGCCAGTCGCGGTGGCAGCACCACCAGGCAGAGTCGTGAAGTCGGCCTTGGGAAGGTTTGCAGTGTTAATCGTCGGGGTCGAAGGCCATGCGGTCGTCGCGATTGTCGCGGCGGGGACGCCGTACGGAGTCGGGCCGGGGACTACGAACTGTTAGGAAAGACGCGGGAGATAGAGGACTAAGTAACGCACTCTTGTAGGTGGTCAGGTTCTGGTGGATGTTGACGAGGATGCCCGGGTCGGACGCGCTGTACGCGCCAGGGATCTTCACAGTCGGAGGCGACGCAGTGCCCGTGCCGGAGATCTGGAGCTGGTAGCAGGACATGTAGAACCTGTGGTGCAGCAGGTGCGCGTGAGTCCGTCGATCAGAGCTCGAGAACGAATACGCACTGGGCCTGGCCAGACGTCGACGCAGTGTGCAGCGCAATCGTCTCCGCACGGAGCAGGTAGTCGCCAGGCGCGATGTCGGACGGGAGCTTGAACGTCCAGTGACCACAGTTGTCGTTCAGAACCTGGTTCGCGAAGTAATCGGGGTTGCTTTACGCAAGGCGTCAGTACGAAGTATCCGTTTCCTACGAGGAAAACGCACTTGGACATCAAGCCGCCCTCAGAGATCTTGAACCAGTTGGAGCTCGCGCCGACAGCGGTCGCCGCGTTGCTGACCTTCGCGAGGTAGATCATGATCGGACCGTAGTGCTGTCCGCCAATGGCCTCGCTCGCGCACGAGCGGTCGCCGGCCTGCTGGTGCATCTCGACGCTGAGGGTATCGCCGGCCTTCACAGCGCATGTGTTCGGGGCGGACGCTGCGGCGATGTTGCACGCCATGTCCGCGGAAGCAACGGCCTGGACGGGGTTGTTCGACGCGACGTGGCGGACACACGAACCGCCGAAGTCGACGTTGTTAATCCATAACTGCTGCCATGTTGCGTGTGCAGAAGCAGACGCGGCGAGGGCGGTGGCGAGGAGAGCCTGACGAGTGAACATCCTGGCTGGCGAACGGGTGGGCGAGTCGATGAACTGCAGGATCCTGACGCGCGACACACTCCTGTCTTATATTGTCGGCATATTTCGTGGCGCCTGAATCAGCGCGGACAGCATCACATGCGCGAGAGAGAAGAGAACCACGAGTTAGAGTGCGACGCGGGGAGACGAGAGGTCGGGGTAACTTCGCCCGTGGATATCCCGCGAATTCTTCGTGGCAGAGGCATAGCCGGACAACAACAGAAAGCCATGACGTCGAGTAATATAAGCTGTGGCAAGGCCCATTCGGAGTCCTTGTTACTGAGACGGAGACAGGCATCCATTCGTTTGCTGGATTCTGGCTGAGGGGTTGTGCACGAGCAGCCTGTCGCCGACTTCAGATCGGTTTCGTCGTCAGAGAAACTTGATACACGACATAGAAAGAGACGATTTATTCTGCGAGCAGTAGTGGGCTTAGTCGAAGCAACTGCAATTCGAGCAGTCAGCGGGATCGATGAGTAAGATAAAATGTCATTCAGACCTAAATGTACGCCCATGCACACGCGCACGCTTGGCTGAAGCTGATAGTATTCTGAGTACTTAGGTACCCGCTGGTGATAAATTGGAGGTCAAGTTGCGGGATTGGCCGCATCATCTCTTGACCTGGTCTGTCACTGCCGCTGTTGCGGCCATCCGTGCGTACAGCCAATCCACATTACTGACGCAATCTTTGCGCTGGCCGAAGAGATACGAATACACGGCTGCGGATATGAACGTATGTAGTTACTGTCGCTCCACTTGCCGCACGACGACTCGGAAGTCTGGCAAGATACTCTGACCAGCCCGTCTTTTCGCCGCTACGAACTCGATGTTGTTCTTGTGATGCTTCTCTCGCTCCTTCTGGGCTCATACGTGTCCGTCGATTGTTGCTCACAGCGCTAGTAAGCCTGCGTCATTCCCTCCTCGCCGCACTATGGTCTATGCGGCAGAGCTCTTGCGCATGTCGCTGAAACGGGACTCTCCGTGCCATCGACAATATCTTGACTGTTTCTCGAATGCTGAAGCCTCGCATGCCCTTTCTATCTAGCGCTGCCCGAGTTGGACCATATCCGACCCTCCTCGACATGGAAGTTCTAGCTGCTGAAGCATCACTTCTGAAGTCCAAGCTTCGTTGCATTGTCGCGCATCGCAACGGAGCATCCTATCCACTTGATCTGTGACCGCGTTTTGCTGGCGGCCTTTCTTCGGTGTATCGGTCGAGTGACGATTCTGTCGGGTCGAGTTGCATGGTCATTGCAGCCGCTGCCTTACAACCAGTGCGGTACGCGTTTACAACCTATAAGGTACTGTTCTACATTCTCAATCGGGCACAACTGAACATTTACTCCGATTTCACGGACAACAGAGATTGTACAAATCTTCTAACGACGTTTTCTCGGAGACGGGGAGAGCATCGCCAAGCCCGGAAGAAGCACGGCCGAAATGCCTCATCCCGCACGTGGATAGACATACGAGGATCGTCGTCCTACCGACTCATCTGAGACTGACGCTCCGACTGTGCGGAGGGATGAGGCGGGCCCGATGATGCGGACGTACATACGCCATGGGATTCTCCCTGTGGTTCTCCCGCGCGCGCACATTACACCGCCCCGTCCAGGTCATCCTGAGGTGCTTCAGCGTGCGTATATAATCTGTGGAGCGCAGGGGACTTGACTCTCAATCCCATCAGGACTCCCCCAGCTCAGCTCGTTTACTTGAGATGTTGTTCTCCGTCGTCGCCGCGCTCTCTGCCGCCGTCTCCGTTGCAGCACACGGTGGCGTGACTTCCTATGTCATCGGTGGAACCACATACGCGGGCTGGTCGGTACGTGCTGACTGCCGGGGCGTGGATTGGTACATCTCGGCTGACACCATCTTCTTCGTTCTGCAGCCGTACAACGATGCGAGCACCCAGACCTCGATCGAGCGTCCGTACTGTGCGTGTCACTAGTACTACTAATATTCCTCCTTTACGTTGCTCATGCTCGTGACATGCAGCCACCTACGACCCGATTCTGAGCGTCTCCTCGTCGAGCTTCTCGTGCAACAACGCAGGCACCGCGTCGGCGCATCAGCTTAGCGCGAACGTCACCGCAGGCACCTCTATCACGGCCAAGTGGTCGCAGTGGACGCACGCCCAGGGTCCTGTCATGGTGTACATGGCCAAGTGCAGTGGCTCGTGCACGAGCAACAACTCTGGAAGTCTCAGCTGGTTCAAGTACGCCCTCATGTCAATATTACTGCATCTCGAGACTGAACATGTGATAGGATCTCCGAGCGTGGTCTGATCTCTGGCACCGTCGCTAACGGCACCTGGGGCACTGGCGAGGTCATGAACACGCTTTCGTACACGACTACCAGTATGTCTATCCTCCGCCATTCCTGCGTACCGCTCCTGACAGCCGTCTTCAGTTCCTGCCTCCCTCGCTGCCGGCGAGTACCTGATCCGCCACGAGCTCCTCGCCATCCACCAGGCCAACACTCCGCAGTTCTACCCTGAGTGTGAGTCATTGAGATCCGCCGTACTATCCTGCATGAGCTCATGAATTCATTCTATCAGGCGGCCAGCTCATTGTTACTGGAGGTCAGGGCAAGACGCCGAGCGGCAGCTACCTTGTCAAGTTCCCTGGTGCCTACTCCGCGAGCGACCCGTCGATCAACATCAACATCTACAGCTCCGAGGCGTTGACCCAGACTACGTACAAGGTCCCTGGTCCCGGTATGCCTGCTGGTCTCATGTTGAGGGTGGCGCTGACTGACATGATCCAACAGCTGTCTGGAACGGCCAGTAAAGTCTGGGGTACGAGAGTAACGATGTATGACAACTCTTGAACGAAAACAATACGAATGATTGTGTACAGTACACGTCTTCTTAGAGTCAGCCGACTCGGTCGAGGACAAGGGTGGAAGAACCGGCTTGCAAGCCGCACAGATAGCATAGCGACAGCACGCTAGGTGCTCGTATCCCCTCCCAAATGGTCGCACATTAGTTGAAGGATTGCATGTACCGGTTGTATACGACAAGCGTCCGAGTAGGACTGACGCTGCAGCGACTCCGCTTCGACATTTGCTTCGACGCAAACGTTTTCTGTGAAGTATGTCAAGGTTCCTGTATCTATTTTGCTGGTAACATACATGGACAGCAAGTTCAGCCGTCTCGCGGATGTCCGTGTACATGTGCAAGCAGTTCAAGACTACCAATGGCCATGGCCTCCAGCTACCCTGGTATATGACCCGCGAAAGTCAACCTACGTACTGGCGCAACTCTGCGACATCACCCTCTAGGGAGACACCGTCTAGCTCCAGTTTCGACAGGCTGTGTTGCCTCGTCTCCCTGCCCAAGTAGTCGCGAATGAACCGGAGAACTGCGCTGACCGGTTGTACGCGGCAGGCATCGGAGCCGACAAGACGCAGGACTTGAAGACGCGGACATACAAAAGAGCGTACTTTATCCCCGTAGTATTTGTCGGGATCGAACCAAACGCTCTCGAGCGATTCATCCAAACGCAACGTAATCGTCGTCAGACTCGACAGCGGATCCCCAGTTGTGTGATGAATGACGATGGCGAACTCGATCCAGTCGCTTATATCCAGTTCGAAAGTGTGGACGCGCGGGAACAGCGCTCCCCATGTAACGATGAAATCGATTAGTCTGTAAAATGCAAGCACACGCGTCCGGCCGGTCGACGGATCGAAGATGTGCAGCCCTGACTGGCTGTCGGGCCTTAAGCTAGCATGCAACGCGGTCCCGGTAATCGACGCGACAATGCAACTAGAGGCGGTAGTGTCCATATTTAGAGAAACCTCGAGTCGGGGCACATTAAACAACGCGTGGCACGATGTGTTGACCGATATCGTATGCTGCTCGAGAGAGACGCGTTCCAGGCGCGTGATCCAATGTACCCAGAGTGGGGTGAGCGGCTGCGGGAATCTATATACGCCAAAATCGCCAATAACGAGCTCTCGCAGACAGGGGAAGACTTCTGGAAGGCACACGCCTTGGCAGAAGCGTGGGAAGGCGATGAGACTTGTCAGCGCCGAAAACGGGGGGAAGCCAGGGCTGAGTCGCACGTCTTCTACATGAAGAAGGCGGAGGCGGGGAGCCTTTGCTGGAAATGAGGCAGGAAGCACTAGTACCTCGTCGCCAACTCCTGGAACTACGACAGGAAGCATGAGGTCCGGGTCCGGGCACCACTTCAGGTGCAGCTCCTCGAGTATCGGTGCGTCGCAAAGGAATACGGTGGATATCGAGGAGCTTTCAGACGCAATGTCGAGAGTTTTAACACGGTGCATGTTGCTTTGGATGAGGAGAAGCAGTGCGTGTTCGAAGGGGATCTCTTCGCGAAACTCCCCGGACACATGTATCGCGATGGGCGAGCGCGAAGAGCGTTCCAGTTGCGCGGCCGCTAGATAATACGCGCAAGCATATCCAGGCTCGTGCGAAGCGGAGCGCGTGTCGAGGGTCACAGTAGCCCAGTAGGTAGGGTGGTCGAAAGCGATTAATCGCCACCACCGGGACACGAGGGAGACGCGAATGACATCTGCGAGGTCCAGCGAGTCCAATAGTTTGAGACAGAGCTCGGCAGGAAGCTGTCGCGTGTAATCGACCATCGGCGACATGTTGGACGGTGGACAAGGTGCGTCCGGTTGAGTCCAACTCCGTCTGAAGCTCCTTGACCTCGACCGTCACCTTGCGGAAACCCAGAATCATTCTGTCGCCAACGACTTTGCTTGGAAACTGGATCAAGGTGTCTGGATTTGCTCCTGCGTCGACATTGACAATGAAATAGGCTGCACTTCTCTGACAATTCTACCAGTCGCCGGCCACCTGGCTGGTAACTTCGTATTGCCACGACCACATCTATCGCATATCTATCAATATACACGCTCAGCATATTCTGCGAGTACGAGGTCTCTCGCCCGCACTTCGAACTGGTCACATACAAGCGGAATGGCAACTTCGAACCCTGTGTCCTGCTCTCCGTACGCGCCCCTCGGCATTACAACGACCACATCGCATATCAGACCCCATGGACGCCGTATCTTGTCTCAGCGGCTGCCGTGACCGAATGCCGCGCCCCAGTCCAGCTCGTGTCCTTGAGCCGGCGGTCACGCCGGACTCCAATGTGCGCAACACGCCCCACTGTCAAGAGTGACGCGTCGGGCCCGACCAGCGTCCTAGCGCGCAGCTCAGTCGATGCGTCAATGGTCGTGTTGCCTGAGTACTTCTCAGGAACGTGAGGAACCAAGTGCGAGCGCGCGTCGACCAGCCATCGCTACACCATCCCATCCTCCAGGCGTAGTCGACCGAGCTGGACTCATGCGGCCATGGCGCGCACGCATTAACAGGAACGCATTCAGGATGTTGCTCGTGCGAAGCGTGCACTGTGTGTCGTTTACGTCCTTTTCTTGTTGGAACGTTTCGAGAGCCTCGGTGCCGATGTACTGCGCCGATGGCGGGAGCGACGGACGCGGGGTATCGACGCCCTCTATCCCGTACTCTGACCAATTCTCCATGCGTAATCTCTGCGCAGCGCTCAGCGAGGACGGCATGCGGTCAATGGCGGTGGTGGTGCACACTCGCAGCGCCATTGTGCGGTTCACTTCCTCACCATAGTCGCTGATCCTGGCGCGACCTGGCGCGCATCCTGCGTGAAAGGGCGCGCGCGATTTTCACCCCTCATTAGGGAGCCATTGAGCAATAACTCGGCCTCCGTCGCGTCGGACACTGTGTCTTCCATCTCCAGTCTGCTTAGGACATGAGGTCGACACAGGCAGGACCGTCACTTGCCCTTTGAGTCTCCATCTCTCCACTACGTCAAACTTCTGTAGATCTACCTGGACTGTCGACCGGTGATGCAAACACCGTTGACCTCTAGACAATATCGCACATCGACATGCCCGACTACATCCGTCTATCCCTCCGCTCTGTTTACCTCTCATCGCGTCTGCGCGCGACGAAGCTAACCAGACAGAGCATATCTGCCCCTTCATCTGCCTAAGCCAATCTTGGCTGCGCTGCGGTGGTTCGCTACAACTCGGACTGCGAAGCGGTGTATGCCTGGTCAATTTGTGCCGGCCGACAGGAGACCCCTCGACAGCGTACGATTCGACCTTTGGTTTATAGAGCCACAGTCAGCGCGGTCTATGAAACTTACAGAGGTTAGTTATGGTACTATACTACCGTTCCGACTAGAAGGACTCAGTCCATGAGGATTGACCTGCCTACGAGTTTCGCACTCGATATGCCGCATTCACGATCCATACTCAACAGGGTAAACGACTCGAGGGCCATGTGGCTTACATGTCCCTGCAACATTGACAGATCCTACTGCACTCACAGGTCAAGCATTCGGCCATATCTGTCGACGGTGTGGAGTTCTGTTACCACCGCAATGCGGAACTTCTCCCCAACTCGGATGGCTGAGGTCGCGCAGTGCACCCTCTGTGCTCTCAAACGGGAGACCTTTCCCTATGAGGAATGTACGCGAACCCCAAATGATCCGGAGTGTCTTGACATGCACATCCGCGAGCGAGGGTTCCCAGTTTCTGGTCAGTGCAATTCAGTACATAGTGCCGCGGCTCTGCGATACAAGGCAACGGCGTGCATGTCAAATCTCAGCACCTGACCTGTTCAGGCATGTCATCGCGAGGTAACAAGCTGATAATAGAGGCTAGCAGCTCGGTGAACGATTTGTGGGGACATCGCCAAGGTTGTGAACCGGACACTTGACCACCTTCGGGTATGGGAAAGGCATCTCCACGCTGACAAAATCGGAGGCAGCTGTTGCAATATTCGGGGCACTCCACTCCCTGAGCTCTCAACAGCTCGCGGGACATCTACGTCTCCGCGCTCGTAGACGTATAAAAGCAAACACAGTCTGGAGGCTGGAATGTCGCAGCAACTCGACAGTCGCCGCATTCACCTCAAACAGCTCTCCTCTTTCGCGAACATGACTCAGCTCATCCCGGACGGATCGTACAACATCCAGAACGTCGAATACTTCACCTACGTCTCTCTCAAGGACGAGACTACCGACGACCCCGTCGTGGCGGTGACCGACCACAGCACGAGCATGCAGAAGGTTAGTTAGTACTTGTTGGCTCTGCGTCTGATGAAACCCCTCCGTCATGATTGTAGTGGGTCGTCACCGCGGACAACGCCTCCGCGAACATTTGTACCATCAAGAACGAGAAGGACAACTCTCCGACGCTCTATGCCAGCGGCGGCATCTCGCCGCAGAAGGGCACCACCGTTACCGCCAGGGCTGACGTGGGTGATCGCGCCGGGCCTATCCCAGGGACAGTACCTGTACGTATGCGTGGCTGAAATCGTTTGGTCCATCTTTTCCTGACGCGGATTTCTTATAGCATTTCTGACCCTAACGGCGACTTCATCTGGGGCCTTGCTGATAAAGCTCCCAAGACCGAGGTACAGATCACGATGTTGGTTCGGAGTCGAGTCTGACTATTTGCAACAGGTCACCTTGAGCAGCTCCGACGACCAGAGCGAGAAATGCAACCAGTGGCAGTTCATCACTGCGAGCGACTGAGAGGGCCGCTCAGAAGCCGTCGCGTTTGTTCCCAGAATTACTCCTGTACAGTAGTCCGTGTTCAGTCCGCTGAGCGCGGCACACAACAGTCGAGCCAGTATGCCGTTTAGCTGTGCGTGCAGGCGTGACAATGGGGAGCAGGCCCAATTGAGATGGTAGGAAGCTCCCCCACGAGAGCAGTACTACGGTAGCGAGCAATCGACACAGGCTGGGATTCTTTGCAAGTTGCGCCGTACATCGAGAACCATCGAAGGTAGACCAGAAAGAGTTCAAGGCTAGACGCGCGCAGAATTACGGCGCAACCTTGCCCGCCGGCCTCGCAGCTAGTGATACGGATGTTATGTACCCATTCGTACCCAGCAATATATATCACAGCCCAAGGAGCTCCTGCCGTACAGTTGTTGTTCCACATGGCAAGATAGTAGGAGAATTGGTTCTTCTGTCACGGTGCGGTCGGATGTTTCGCCGGAGTCAAGAGGGTGCAGCGGAGTTCTGACCGCGCTTGGCATCAGACCCCCACGGGCCCTGTGCATCTTGTCTCCTTTCGTCCAATGCGTGCCGGCACGCTGTTCCCCGCTCTCGTCGTTGTGCTTGCTGGTCAAGGTCTGTCATTATTTCAGTCCACCATGAGTCGGGGTTGACACGTTATATACTGTAGCACTTGCCGCCGCGTTCGACAGCCAGTTCACGCTTCCATTTACGAAGATGTCCCCAGCAGTAAGTCTTATCAATAAGTATCTACTAGGAACTGAACATTAACTGTGCGGTATATCCAGTGCTTACAGGACAAGTGCGATCTCGTGCAGAGTAGCCTTGCAGTCAGTCTCGCGCCACCTAGCCGACCTAGTGCGCTGAACCCACATTTTCTAGAACTGTGGATCGAGAGCAGGCTGTCTGTGCACTATGCCGTTCAGTACCGTTCTCAAGACGTGTCTGGAATGCCTGGTCGACGGCCCGCCGACCCCGGACGCTGTGCAGCCCGTACAGAATCTCGTGGACGGTGCGTCCTGCCATTTCGTAGGCTTCGATGACTGAATAAGGCATCAGCCTACCGCGTTGCGTGCGCAGATGCCGGGTTCAACGTCGAAAGGATTGCGTTGTAGGCTACACGGGCTCGACCGGATACCCTCTGGCTCTCGGTGTATCGGTCGTGTGACGTGGTCGGCAATGACGAGTTCGAGGATGCTTTTCTTCTTCCTCTACGTCAACAGCGACGGAGGCTGCCATCGTTCTTCCCTACCTCGTGCGGAACACTCGACGCCCCTGCGAGACGGTGTGGACGGGCAAGTTAGCAACGGCGGCGTTGATTGCAACGTTGCCGCCGTTGCGCGGCACTTTTTTAAATCTGTTCTTGGACCAGATTGTTGGTTGCCTACGTTGTTCATGGTCGAGGAATGCGGGCCAGCCGAACTCAAGAACGCGAATCGCGTTGACTTCACGATCGGCGAATCCTGCTCCTTTTCGGTGCTGGTCTGATAGACGCGCGAGTGCAAGATCCAGCTCTCCCCGCAGCATGAGCATAACTGGTTATCGGGCGTTCACAGCGGCTCGTAAAGGCTGGCTCTTGCATATCGTCTGGACCGTTTCTCCATCATCTTGTGATTCCCGCACGAACCCACGAATATCTGGCCGACCTTTGCGGGAATGGTGGCCCTTGCGGCGGCGTTTTGGGTAGGGAAACTGCCGGTTCGTACACTCAAACCCACTGGCCAATGCTTAATGTCGTCCTGCGAGCCATCTGAGGCTGTCCGCAGCATTCTTTGACACCTGAGGGTGGTTTCATTACCGGGTGAGGTGGTTCCCCACTCAACTTCCCCGTCTTCGCTCAAGACAATGCGAGGTAGTGTTGCGACACAGGCCGCTGACGAATGTCTGGACCGAATCTTTGTCGTCATTCCCACATGTACGGTGTGTCGCGTGTCGATCCCTGACTGACTGTACTTCACCGGCCGGGACGGCGACCAACCAGGAAGTGGTAGGAGAAGTGCGGGGAACCACGAAGGCTAAAGGAGTACCCTGGCTGTACACAGTACCCAGTTTCTGTACATTGCCCGTGCTGTCATAGTTAGACTTCGTTGTTGACGTGACATGGGCGGAGCGGAACAAGTCGCGCACGGACGGCGTGAGCCGAGACGCCTCTTGTCCTCCTAAATTCCAGATGCGTTCGCTTCACGGTTCTCCACCGCGCGTCCTGCCCGCGCAAATTAAATTCAACTCACTATATCTCCAAGATGAATTCATGTTGATTTGTTCATCTGGCGGCAGTTCTGAACCTCGGTCTTTTCGCGGGCGACAATACGCCGCTTTACCCCGCGCACTCCAGCTCGTTCTCCATGTGACGCCTCGAGGACCGTTCCAGCAGCAGCTCTAGCGTTCTGTGTCTGCAATCGCCACCGCCAGCGTGCTCGAGCCCTAATCATAGCACTGACCGCGATACGCGCTGGACGGCAACTGGACGGCATGCGCAACGCATAAAGACGGCGCTGTGGCGTGTTCGAGGTGCTGCAGACCTGTAACGGCAACGCGCTATTCGATATGCTCTTCCGTGCTGGTGTCCTCGCCGCGTCGTTCGTCGCGTCCGTGTCGGCGCACGCGACTTTTCAACAACTCTGGATCAACAATGTCGACTTTGGTGGCTCGTGCGTGCGCACTCCGCAGAGCAACAACCCCGTTGCGTCAGTCACGACGAACGTAAGCTCTGTCATGCTTGAATTGCCCTAGCTCGCATGCTGAATTTGTTCCAGGACATTATTTGCAACGCGAGCCCAAGCGCTGCAGCAAACACCTGCGCTGTGAAGGCGGGTGACACCTTGACCGTCGAGATGCATCAACAGGCTGGCGACCGTTCATGTGCCAACGAAGCCATCGGCGGCGCTCACTACGGCCCCGTCATCGTCTACATGGCACCAGTTGCCAACGCCTCGACTGCCCTTGCCACTGGCCAGAAGTGGTTCAAGGTCGCAGAGGCCGGTCTCCCCAGCTCTAGTCCCGACTACTGGGCAACACAAGTCTTGAACGACAACTGCGGCCACTTCACGTTCAAGTTGCCGAGCGATATCCCGTCTGGCGACTACCTCCTCCGTGCGGAGGTTATCGCGCTGCACGTCGCGAGCCAGCCCGGCGGCGCACAGTTCTACATGTCGTGCTACCAGATCAGCGTGTCTGGTGGTGGCAGCGCTACGCCCAGCCCGATGGTCGCCTTCCCTGGCGCATACTCCGCATCCGACCCGGGTATCCTTATCAACATCTACACCCAACTCACCTCTTACACGAGTATGCCCCCCTCTACCTCGTCTAACCTCTGTTACTGACGTGTATGACAGTCCCCGGACCTGCTCCGTTCGCCACTGTCTCGCCCACAGTCGCGACGACGCCCTTCCCGACGACTGCTACCATGAATACGGCGACTCTGCCCAAGACTGGCTTCACCACGCTTCCAGGTGCTGCCGCCCCGACGAGTGCACCTGTTCCAACAGGCTCTCCTTCGAGTCCTGCCCAACCGATTACTCCTGTGACCCCGACAGGCACCGCCAGCGCGCCGGCTGCGACGCAAACCAAGTTCGGGCAGTGCGGTGGCCAGGGCTTCACGTACGTCTTCCTGCACTCCGTCATGGCTGTTGTTACAAGTGATTGACGCATATGCTGCTCCAGTGGGCCTACCACCTGCGCAGCTGGTTCTACCTGCAAGGCCAGCTCGGTTTACGTGCGTCATCCTCTTGCATTTGATCCCGCGCGCCGTGCAATGCTGACGCGCACGCCGCAGTACTCGCAATGCCTGTGAATTATTTGACATCGGCTGCATTCCTGAAGCAATCTACTAATGTTCTCTCGCGATAAAATTGCTACATGAACGCATGAGTGCTTCCCAACCTCGTCTCGAGCTTTCGAATTTTCCACACCACTCCCAAGGCCCAGACTGCAACTCAATATCAACGGCGCACGGATCTCGACGCGCCGGAGACGTACTTGTTGTTGATCCCCTTGCGTAATCGCGTTGTGATCCATCGATTGCGCTGGATCGGCACGGCGCGCGGTGCGCGACGCGTCTTGGCTGAGGCTCTGCTCGCTGACGCTGCTTTGCGGCCCATGTCGCTCGAGCACCAGCCACGGCAGGTGCACGGCGGGACGTCGAAACGCGACGCCCGCGGAAACAGACTGGCATGGCCGGCTCGAGCGGGCACAGGACGCGCCGCACGCCAGCAGCGAAACCCGCATCGTCAAGGAAAGACCTGCGTTGCGATCAGCTAGCTCATCGGTCGCGATGGTCTGAACAGCGAAGATGTCTCAGATGTCTGGGGTGTTCGTGAAGCCTGCTTGCCGGTTGTCGGATGCGACGACGAAGCAGCAGATGTGCGAGGAGGTGATGTGCTAACGGCGTCCGAGCGTGTAGGTAGCGCGTCTATGGTGACAACGATGGTCGCAGGTTGCAGTTGGGACGCCTTCGATGTTTGGAAGGCGGATCATGGCCCGGGGGGTGTTTGGAAGTCAAGGTAGAACTGCGCCTGGCCTTTTATACCTGTGAGCCGTCGGAGGTCATACCACTGATGCGGAGATTGCCTCCAGAGAAGTCTTCTTCCCTTGCTCCTGAACCCGCGAAGCAGTGCAGCCGTCGCCACAGTCCCTCCACCACGTACCCACGGCTTTCTCGCACACACGATCTCCGCCGCCGTGGCTCCTCTAGGAACGAACTGCTGCGGCACGCACCAGTACTCCAGCTCTTATCTCAGCGCGCACCCCCGTTTTTGCCGCGCTTGCTGCGTTGCTTGGAACCTGGGCGCGTTGCGTGTTTAGAATTTGATCCCGCGAAGCCTTCGAGAGACTCTTTCAGGGGCGCCTTCAGTTGCCGGATCTCATGCACTTCATATCCGCGCATTGAGTCATCTGTGTTGCGCACATGGCGCGGCTGCAGAGCTGCTTGGCTCAACAGAGCCCCCATGCGACAAACACGCGCGGGAGGTCCTCGGCTTTCTACTCGTGGGTCATGGCGACATTCTCCCCTCGCCGCCGCCGCCGGGTGCATACTTGAATAGGGGGGCGCATGTACACCATCACTCCATATAATCGGATCGATGGCATCGTGGTTCAAGCGTCGACGTCAGCGTGCTCGCAGCCGCAATAGTATATGCGAAGTGGTGTGTCCTCCGCGTAGATGCGCGTCATAGTCCGTGCCGGGGCTGCATCACGTGAACGGGTCGTGAGTCCCCTATCAAGGAGCGGCAACTCAATCGTGCGCACTGCCGGCCACTGCCAAAAGCAGAAGATCGAACTGTATCTTATCCAACCTGATCGCTATACTCGTTCGGAGGCGGCACGGCACCGGCGTAAGGAGTCTTGGAATAATCTACTTGCAGAGTCGGCGACTGCTGGCAGACGTGATAGATCTGTGCCTTAGAAGTCCTGAAGTGTCTAAACAGCAAGGACTTTGTTACAAACGTGATCCTCGTCGTCGGGCAATAGTCTGCAATCAACAGACTGACACAAACACATGATGGGTTGTCCATCCTCAGTTTCTTTCCGCCCACCACGACCGGCCGCAGGAGCGTCCGCACCTTCCATTCCTTCAACCTCAACTATTGAATGCCCAGACCTCATGCATACACATAGAGCTGCGGGAGGTGAACACGGTAACTCAACGCTCGCACACGCAGGACAGTCTACGGCTGAGCAAGGCAAGAGCCCTCTAATCGCGGCAGCGACCATAATACCGTGCTGACTGGTCGTGTGCGTCAGGTCGTACGCAGCTGCAGGATTCCTGGGTGCAGCGACGGTGAGACGCGAGGCTAACGGCGCAGCTATTCATTGTATAAGGGAACGGATGGGAACGACGCACACGGCCAACGACTCTTCGACATGTATACGAACCCGCGTCACGCTGCATGGGGAGAACCGTACCAACAAAGCTCGAGCATCAGTCAAACACGACTGTCGCAGACCTCGCAAGGGCGAGTCGTACGCTCAGACGCGTTGTGACCATGCCAGAGCTTCGCTGGTGCAGCATCCCAGCAATAGCCAACGGTTACGAAATAAAGAGGATACCTGGCGGATAATAAGTCACGGCAAGCATTGATATGCTGTGGCAACTGACGCGAAGCAGGATACCACTGACAGGGCACGTCTCCCCATAGCAGCGAAGGGACTTCGGTCTTCACGAGGAGTGTCGGTGCACGATGTGTGGTGGGTCAGTGCCGTTCGATCAGTGAGCTCGCGACGACTTTTATGGACCGCGCGGGACATCGTCCAGCTCGTGATCCGACTCTCTTATCTCGTCCATCTTCATGTCCACCAGGTCTCGTGCTGCTACTGCCGGCTATCCGCGTGCCACTTCACGGCGCTGCCGTCATCTGTACGAATTCGACACGACCGTTTTCGGATGGAACGTTACTGGACGCGGAAGAGCAGCTGACAGCCACAGCGGCACCTCAGCTCCGTACTCATTTCTCTGGTCGTCTGTCCGCGCTTCTTGCTGCTGGCTTAATCTCGCGCGAATCAAAGGCGGCCTTTTCGCTCGCTTCATGGAGATTTACTCTGCACCGTCCATCGCGGTCGAGTCATCTTCGCTGTTCCTCTCCCGACTCTTGAGCTGCTTCGCATATACTGCAGGGTTACGGCTGTCTCCTCCGGTACTGGGCGTCGAGGCCTGACACAGAACCCTCTCCCTGCGCTTCTGCAATGTTCAGCAGCTCGTCGTGCCACATGACAAGGAGCTTCCATGCAATGAGATCTCGGGCGGCTGGCATTTTGTATTCTCGAGAAGCGACGACTGCAGCGCTCGACACTGCTGCCAGTGGCGAGGACATGAGGCTTCCTTGCCGTGGTGCCTTACGGTTGCTCTCCAATCCCTTAGAGCGCGAACGTGACCAAGTGCATTTCTCAGCCGTTCTTCACAACCTAAAAATGCTGGAATCACATCATATCGAGGCAGATGACTGTCATCCATTCATTTGGTGGCTCGGTGCTAAAATGCTCGCCGGCCGCATTGCCGTGATCTAGACCTCGTTGACTGCGTTCGCTGCGTCTTCTAAATATCTCAGCGGGAACACGGCGATATTGATCCGCACGGAGTAACGCATCGACTATTCTGTCTGTGACCTTACTCTTTGCTGGTGCACTGTCTTTGTATGGTGCACGAGTTTCCTGGATACGCTTGGATCACCACCGTCTCTGCGCCGGCCGTTTACCGGGCCTCCGCGTCTCGCTCATCGATCCGGTACAAGTATATGTCCCCAATGACGCATGCCAAGCTTCTTTCTCGACATAGTACTGAGCCCCTTTCGAGAGACCAGCGAAACGTATCGCCAGTGAATTGGTCTTGTGACCACACCTCGAGGATCCTTTCAGTGCGCGGCGGCCTATATCTCCCGCACAACGTGTGAGTTTTAATGTAGGTGTGCGACTTATGGCCTACTTTGACAGACTCCAGACCAGACCAAAGCAATTTATGCGCCTCTACCGCATAATGATTCCCGTTCGCATGAGCGGAGGGCACACGACTGATGACAAACAAGTCAACAGTTATTCGCCACCACGGGTTTGCAGAAGCTGCCACTATGAGACCCTTAGCGCCCTTACAGAAGAAGACCCGTCTCCGGCCCGAGGTTCCTACTCTTGCACGACGGGCGTCCGGCTCAGCAATGCCCCCTCGGACGAATCCCGTCAGAATTCCATGCTACAGGGCTATTTGTCAAGAGCTCTCGCCCGCTGCAAGCAGAGTCTATCAATCGATCTGGTCCCAGATTGCGCTGCGTGTTTGTAAGTGGCTGCAGTGTCCCATGACCACGAACAACAGGCCCTTCCAAGCCACCGGGTGCCTGCATGCAATCACAGTTGCGTCATTGCCTCGAGCGTCAGGGTCAGCCTCCGTCGTTCTGGTGAACGGTTCACGTCGCTGAGATCAGCGTTCGAATGCTTGCGTGCCTTCGCTTCGTCATCATCCGACGTGCGCAAAGACATGTGCCTCTTCGACCCTGTGTCATCAATCTTTTTCCAGGACAGGGTTCAGAATTGACGTTCTTATGCCGGCCCGGTTTACAGAACCTGGATGGACTATGACCTGGGGCACGTGTTGTGAGGTCTCAGGATTGAGATAGGTGAAGGAGGAACACGGCCCAGCATCAAATTACTTAAAGGCATAGGACGACTGGTACTAGTGGCAATGAGGAGCTGTGAGTAATCTGCGATACTTTCAGTCTATCGCTCTTGAGTGCGAGCGTACTTAGTCGGACCATACCATACCTAGAGGATATAACGAGCTATAGATCCCACGTAATCTGAAGTTTCTACATTGTCCTACGATCCACTCTCAGGAATCCTGCGGCTCTTCGGACATCCGAGGCGGTCGCATACTATGCATCGTGTTGCCTCGCGAGACCCGCAAAATTGGAGAATCTGAGAGGAAGATGTCGGTCATTGCAACGCGAGCGATCTTTAAAACGTCATTGCCTTTCCAGAGGCGTATTCCTGTGTATAGTTTCGCAGTAGCGATCGGGAAATTACAGCTCTATACTCAGTCCGGCATCTTCCGCATCTTGCCTTCTTTCCAATCCGTTGTCCGGCGACAATGGGCATTGGCGAAGATGTCCGCGTCAGAGACTTCATGTTCTGTGACGACCACGGCCAAGAATGGTGCGGTCGCTGCTGCTGCGACCACAGGATGTGCAACAACATCCGGATCGAGGAATATGTCGACGAATATACAGACGAAGACATGGCCATCGAAGCTCGCGAGGCCATCGCCGTACGCAGGATTAGGTCCTCGGATTTCTGTGTCACTAATGTGCTGGATACTTAGGACGACCGACCGCCTTTGAGCTTGCATTTGTACGGTCTGCCGACAAACCGTCGCGACGAGGAAAACGAGCGTATCTGGGTATGCCGCGAGCACGGTGTCGACAGTTGCTCGACCTGCTTTGACTTCGTTTGCATCGTACTCGAGTCATTTGGCGTATACGAGGTCGTCGATACCGACAACAACGAAAGCGAAACCGGGTCTAGCGACTCAAGTGGACCACCGCCGCTTGTAGACGTCTACGCCGATGTCGCGGCCCAGGCGGACACTACAGCACATTCAGGACGAGTGGTGGAGATTCAGCCGACAGGCCAGCGCGCAGGACCGCCGCACGAGACGCTGTCAGGAAACCCGCTTTACCGCGTCAACTACGTTCCTGTTACTCTTAGGCGTCGGCCGGTCAGCGGCCGTACCACGAATGCGGCTCTTATTGAGTCCATGAGCCGCGCAGACTGTCCTCGTCGATTCGTACCACCGACACAGGATACGCGCCCACAAGATCTGTTTCGCCAGCGCGCCGACTTCAGTGGAAACAGATTTCTCCGTTATCTGCACCGCGGAGACGATCATACGATGCTCGTGTACACCGACGGCGCATGCCTGGACCAGGGTGGTCCGCAGCGCCGTGGCGGATGCGGGATTGTCTTCTGCGACTCGCTTCCAGGACAGAAACATGCACTGGAAGGAACGATCGGCGGACCCGAGCAGACGAGCAAACGCGCCGAGCTACGCGCAGTCTTGTTCTTCTTACAGCTCAGAGTATGGGAATCAGGCGGCGCACAGCGAATTGTCGTCGCGACCGACAGCGAGTACGTTGTCGAAGGCGCGTGCGTCCGTTTGGCCGCATGGGTTCGACGCGGGTGGCGGACGGCTGAAGGGCGACCGGTAGCGAATCGTGATCTGTGGGAGGCGCTACTGAATGAGCTAGAGCGCAGCGAACAAGGCGACCTTCGCATCCTCTTCTGGCGGATATCCCGCGCACTCAACGCCCGTGCGGATACACTGGCAAAAGAGGCCGCTGACATGGTGCGTGAGGTTCAGCTGAGCATGCGTGCTACGAGACTAAGAGATGACTGCACAACAGCGCGAGCGTAGCTCAGAACCTGGACTTGTGTTTGGTATCTTGATGTAAAGCATAGCGGGTAGAGGGCGGAAGTCCTGGGAGAAGCGTCAGGTCCTGACCATGGGTAACTCATATTATGCTCAAAGTCAACTCGATCATCGGCCCAGTGGTCTAGTCGTATGATTCTCGCTTCGGGTACTCATCCCAGTTCATCAGAGCTGACAAGATGCGAGAGGTCCCGGGTTCAATTCCCGGCTGAGCCCATCGTTTTGCCGTCGTACGACGGTCTATGGCAATGTGCTTTTGGAAATGACTGCGGAGTGCCATGTTTCTCACAGAGTGTCAATGCTGCGTATATGGCCACTCGCTTCAAGTCTGACGCCCGCAGCGTTTACTCGTACTGCCAGTTGAGGCACGAACTGCAGCCATGTTCGAGGCCATGTTCGAGGCCTTGGAGTCGGGATCGTCCCAGGATCTGAATGTGCAAACAGTCCAAGTGATAGGCTGACCGGGAGCTCCAACAGCCACCGGTTTGTCTCGCCGACGCGGAGGCTCCGAAAACGAACATGTTGCGGATCTGGTCGCCGCCAAACTTTCAGTGCCTTGCTATTTCTAATTACTCCAGAACGTTGTTTGCACACGTACCCGGCCATATACATGTTGCGAAGCGGTACATATGCGGGATCTTCCTGCCAAGGGGGCCAACGACTCCTGACGAGATACGAGCGTAGCATTAACGGTTTGATAGCAATGCTGTATGGGCGCCATGGATCATGATGATTCCGGGATCTGAGAACACCAATGGGGATATAAAGCGAGGCGGACGAAGGGCGACAGGTTCACAACGATGCGGCCCGTGGTCCACGCCCAGAGCTTCAAGCTTGGCCCACTCGACTGTGCCAATGCACCCGGGCTGTATCGAGGCCAGATCCTCTGCTTCGAAGGGGAAGAGCTCGATGTTAAGACGCTCCGCGACGGGCTCGTCGCTCTCATCGCGCTCTCGCCCCTACTGACTGGGACAGTCACCGCCGTCGGCCCTTCAGCTCCCGGATGGTACCAGGTGTTGCAGACGCCCGCGCAGTCTATCGATGACATCCTAGTCATTGCCAATATGCGCCACGCTATGAACTACTCGGTGTCGCGCGCCCGCGGATTCCCACCGTCCGACTTCCTGAGCGACTTCAACCCCGGCGGAGCGACGACGATACTCACGTCTTCGTCTGCACCAGTGATGGCTGCACAAGTCAATGTCGTCCGCGGAGGCGTCATTGTCTCGATCTTCATGCACCATGGAGTCTTTGACGCGCCGGGATCTGCGACCGTTCTGCGCAAGTGGGCCGCACTATGTCGCGGCGAGCGCGTGGCGCCGCTCGACATCGACCGCATGCCATTCTCATTGGACGCTGGGCGCGGTAGAGGACGAATGGAGGATCGGTCCGAGTATCGACTGCAGGCCGTTGATGCGCCACCTCCATCGTTCCCGCCCTCGACGACGGGGATGTGGTACTTCAGCGCCGAAGCTCTCAAGAGGCTCAGAAAGGAAGCCGCCGCAGACGACGACGACGACTGCAGACTGAGCACGAATGACGTGCTGAACGCGTTTTTGTGGATGCGCGTGACGGCAGCACGAGTTCAGCTCGGTCGCCTACATCTAGAGGATGAGACAGCGTGGAGATGCCTGGTTGATGCGCGCTCGCGCGTCATTCCCTGTGTTTCGGAGGAGTACACGGGCAACGCGACCATTGGCGCGTCTACGAAACTGCGCGTCGGGACGCTGGTCGGGCCCGACGCATCACTTTCGACAGTAGCGCGCGCTGCGCATACTGGCGTCCGACGTGGTGCCACAGACGCGTGCGTCCGAGACAGCATAGCCTGCCTGAGCCATCACGCGAGTGACCTCCGCGTCGTAGGACTCCAGTGGAAAGACCTGGTCGATTCCAGCCTGCGCTCGTCATCGTGGGCGCGGCTCGACACATACGGGCTCGACTGGGGCGCTGCATTCGGTCACGGCAAGCGCTGCGACAGGATACGGCATCCATGGGATCTGATATGCGGAATGGTCGTTGTAATGCCGAGGGGCGCGTACGGAGAGCAGGACACAGGGTTCGAGGTTGCCATTCCGCTTGTATGTGACCAGTTCGAAGTGCTGGCGAGAGACCCCGTGCTCGCAGAATATGCTGAGCGTGTATATTGATAGATATGCTATAGATGTGGTCGTGGCAATACGAAGTTACCAGCCAGGTGGCCCGTCACTGGCAGAATTGTCAGAAATCGTTCTACTGTAGCGTATTTCATTGTCGACGTCGACGCAGGAGCACATCCAGACACCTAGATCCAGTTTCCAAGCAAAGTCGTTGGCGACAGAATGATTCTGGGTTTCCGCAAGGTGACGGTCGAGGTCAAGGAGCTTCAGACGGAGTTGAACCCATCTTGTCCACCGTCCAGCATGTCGCCGATGGTCGATTACACGCGACAGCTTCCCGCTGAACTCTGTCTCAAACTATTGGACTCGCTGGATCTCGCAGATGTTATTCGCGTCTCCCTCGTGTCCCGGTGGTGGCGATTAATCGCTTTCGACCACCCTACCTACTGGGCTACTGTGACCCTCGACACGCGCGCTGCTCCGCACGAGCCTGGATATGCTTGCGCATATCATCTGGCGTCCGCGCAACTGGAACGCTCCTCGCGCTCGCCCATCGCGATCAATGTGTCCGGATGGTTTCGCGAAGACATCCCCTTCGAACACGCACTGCTTTTCCTCATCCAAAGCAATATGCACCGTGTCAAGAGTCTCGACATCGAGTCGGAGAGCTCTTCGATACATAACATATTCCTTTGCGACGCACCGATACTCGAGGAGCTGCACCTGAAGTGGTGCCCGGACCCGGACCTCATGCTTCCTGTCGTCGTTCCAGGAGTTGGCGACGAGGAACTACTACTTCCCACGTCATTTCCAGCAAAGTCCCCACGCCTCCGGCTTCTCAATGTAGAAGACGTGCGACTCAGCCCTGCTGGCTTCCCACCTTTTCCGGCGTTGACAACTCTCATCGCCTCTCCACGCTTCTGCCAAGGCGTGTGCCTCCCAGAAGTCTTCCCGTGTCTGCGAGAGCTCATTCTTGGCGATCTTGGCGTATATAGATTCCCGCAGCCGCTCACACCACTCTGGGTACAATGGATCACGCGCCTGGAACGCGTCTCTCTCGAGCAGCATACGATATCGGTCAACACATCGTGCCACGCGTTGTTTAATGTGCCCCGACTCGAGGTTTCTCTAAACATGGACACTACCGCCTCTAATTGCATTGTCGCGTCGATTACCGGGACCGCGTTGCATGCTAACTTAAGGCCCGACAGCCAGTCAGGGCTGCACATCTTCGATCCGTCGACCGGCCGGACGCGTGTGCTTGCATTTTACAGACTAATCGATTTCATCGTTACATGGGGAGCGCTGTTCCCGCGCGTCCACACTTTCGAACTGGATATAAGCGACTGGATCGAGTTCGCCATCGTCATTCATCACACAACTGGGGATCCGCTGTCGAGTCTGACGACGATTACGTTGCGTCTGGACGAATCGCTCGAGAGCGTTTGGCTCAATCCCCCCAAATACTACGAGGATAAAATACGCTCTCTTGTATGTCCGCGTCTTCAAGTCTTACGTCTTGTCGGCTCCGATGCCTGCCGCGTACAACCGGTCAGCGCAGTTCTCCGGTTCATTCGCGACCACTTGGGCGGAGAGACGAGGCAACACAGTCTGTCGAAATTGGATCTAGACGGCGTCTCCATGGAGGGTGATGTCAGAGACTTGCACCCGTACGTAGTCTGACTTTCGCAGTTCATATCACTGGCAGGTCAAGTCGCATTGTCAGTCCTGAACTGTTTCCACGTGTACACCTCCATCTGTGAGAAAAATGAGCATGTGCTGCGTGTATGTTATCAGCAAATACATTAGGGAACGTTAAGAGACTTCGGAGAAGACGCCAGCTCGAAGCGGAGTTACGCATGGGATCCCACTTTGCGCCGAACCAAAGCCCACCATCACGCCCGATGGACGACTATACGCGCCGGCTCCCCGCTGAGCTCTGCTTTGACATTCTAGACCATCTGGGGCTTGCAGACATCATTCGCATGTCCCTGCTCTGTTGCCGCTGGCGCCTGTTGGCCTTCGACCACCCGACCTATTGGGCGTCCGTTTCCGTCGTCTTGCGCCCTCGACACGAAGAGGCTGCTAATGCTAGCGCACTGGCCTTGGCGACTGCTCAACTGGAACGATCTTCGCGCTCGCCTATTGCTGTCAAAATTCACGAGTGCCGCCGGTCGTCTCGAGTCGAACGCGCGTTTTACCGCCTAATCAAAACCAACATGCACCGCGTCAAATTTCTCTATATCGCGTCCGGAAGCCTCTTTCTTACCGATATTTTCCTTGCCGATGCGCCAATCCTTGAAGAGTTACGCGTATCGTGGCGTGCACGGCGTTTTGACGGTCCTCAGTACTTCAATCTGCCTTCGGCATTCCCAGAAACTGCTCCTCAGCTACGCGTGCTGAGACTGAAACACGTGGGACGTGGTACTGCTTCATGTCCAATCTTTACAGGTCTGAACACACTCGTCACGTCTCCCGACTATTGCGACGATTTATGTCTCCCTGTCGTCTTTCCGCAGCTGCGGACGCTCATACTGGACGGCTGCCTCGGCTCATACACGCCTGCAACCCCCCTCGACGCGCGCTGGGAGCGGTGGATTATGCAGCTGGACCGCGTTTCAGCCTCTCAGTACACCACAGCGGCCTTGGAGTCTGCGATCCCTGTGTTTTCCAGTATCCGTCGAGTAGAAGTGATAGTAAACCCGTTTATCGGCACGGATCCGATGATCTCTGCCCTGCTTGCTGGTCGTGGACTACGAGCCCAGTTTCGAGCGGCTGTCAGACCGGCACCCGGACTTCATGACTCGGAGGAGGTGCACTTCTTTGATCCATCGAGTGGTCGGACGCGCGTGCTCAAGTACGGGCGGGATATGGATATACTTCATAGGATCAGATCGTGCTTGCCTCGCGTCACTACTCTGGAGTTCAGCGTCAGCACCTGGACCGACGTTACTCGCACGGTCCGCCGCTCATACGAACGCAAACACTTCCTGTCGCATCTGACAGCTCTTGTCATCTTCCTGGATAAGCCACTCGAATCTGCCTGGGCTCGGATGGACGATTCGCACGGAAAACAAGTAAAGCTGATCATATTCGCGTGCGCGAACCTTCGGGTCCTACACCTCGTTGGCTCAGACGCCTGTCGTGTGCAGCCGATTCATGCAGTCGCTCAGTTCATTCGCGGGTACCTGAGCGAGGTTACGGAGGATAACAGGCTCTCGTATATCGAGACGCAGGATGTAGAGTTGGACGGCAATGTCGAGGAGCTACGTCAGTACGTGACAAGTGTCTGAGCAAATTTTTTGGACTTGCTAGGACTATGTGTTGTTCATCGGTTTTTTTCGCTCCCACGTCTTATTGTCGCATTGTATTATGCTTCATTCCTTCTGAAAACAGTTCAATCTTGCCTCGTACACAGCTTCACTGGCAGCTCTGAGTCTGCGGGTAGCGTTACGAGTTAGCCTGCTTCACGCGAGTTCTTTTGGGTCGAGAGGACCACAGACATCGTAAGCTACCCGAGGGAGAAGCCCTATCCTGTTGATAACCATTCTATGTATCTGCAGAGTAGACAACCAAGAAGCGTACACCGCACCGTCTCGTGCGCAATTTTGTGTTCAGATAGCGAGTCGAGAGCAACAAGCACAAGTCAGTCTTGCCAGTGAGTCTTCACAATCCGCCGTCAAAGCCGCCGTCCAGCGGTATTCTTGCCGCGCTCGTACGCGCATCGAGGAACAGCTCGTTCATCTCGCTGATATCTTCCTCCAAGATCTCCGCGCGTCCCTGGAGCGACGCGAGGATAGACGCCGGAGCGAGGAGTTGCAGTGCATACCTATTATGTAGCCCGTCAACATCACGAGCACGGAAGGGACGAAGAAGAAACAAGACGTACCGCAGACTACCCTTCTCGCCCTCCGCGCTCAATCGCTCCAACACGCCCTCGCCGAGCTGCAGCCCCTCGACCGTCGCGCGCAGTTTGAGCACCTGCCCGACCTCGTCGCGCGAGTAGGGCACAGTCTTGACGATTAAACATCTGTCGAGCAAGTCGACGGGCACACCGTGCGGCGCAACGACGTCCTCTGTGCCACGAACGCGCGCGCGTCCGCGGTTCGTAGCGAGTACGACGGTCGGCGCCATGGGTGATTCGAGCAGACTGTTGAGGAATGTGAAGCATTCGACGTCTAGCATGTGTACCTGCGCCGGTACTGATCAGAAAAGAACGCTGGAGGAGGATGAGAGGGTGACGCACCTCGTCGATGAAGACGACACCCGGAACAACCTCCGCTACGCCCTGCGCTACGTATCCCGCAACGACTTTATTCACCTCGCGCCGCAACTTCTCTGTGACCTCCGTACGCCCGGCTCGTACGAGCGAGCCCATGACGGACATGATGTCCTGACCACCTGCACCGCACCGTTAGCACTTTTGGAAGGGATGGATTAGGTGACATACCTTGCGGTCGTGCGTTTGCAGCATCAAGGTCGCCGAGTGTGACGTCTTGTACGAGCTCCTTGCGCTTGTGTACGTCGCCCTTCGGCAACGGGACGTACGTCTCGCTCTCTAGATCGTAACTCGACGCGTAGGCGTCTGATCGTCCCACACGCTGCAAATACCGTCAGTAGACAAATCGACAGAGCAGAGGGTTTTGGGACCAAAAGCGGTAGCGAACGGTAGGGTTTGGGCGATGAGGGTACAAACGTCTACGACATACCTTGACCGCGCCGCTCCCGTGTTCAATGTACACAACATCACCAACGGTGATTTTCTCCTTCATAATCGCCTCGTAGATGCTCGGGTCCAGACGCAGCTGCTTGGTGCCCTTGACGGTCTTGAGGCCGATGACGACGTGCGAAATCGTCTTGCCATAGCCGCTGAGCGGGTTTTCCGCCTCGGCGGGCGTAAGTTCCGTTACTTCACCCTCGTAGACCTCTTTAGTTTCCTTTATCCGCAGGCCGATGGCGCGTCGGAATGCCTCTGCGAGGACTTCGGTCTTCTTCACTTCGGCGCTGTAGACTTCGCTGCCGACCATCGGACAGAATGGTACCTAAGAAGCCGGGTCAACCTTTGGAAAGAGTCACAGTGTATATTACTGACCTTTGCGCCGAGTTCATGTGCAATAGCGAGCGCCAGCGCCGTCTTGCCCGTGCCTGGTGCGCCGGCGAGCAACAGCGCGCGTCCAGAGAATTTACGCGTCTTGATGAGGTCGACAACGACACCGCATGCCTAGGAGAGCCAGGTAAGTGATTTGAGCAGTACTCGTATATGAACTTTTACCTCGCGCGCAACTTCTTGTCCGACGAATCCAGCAGCGCTAGCCTGCGCGAACCCCTCGGCGCTGAGTCCGAGGCCTTTGATATGCGAGTGAGGCGCTATGCGCGACGCCCGCGACGACGAGGCGGGGACGGCGTTGGCGGGGACGGCGCCGCTGGTGGATGCGGTAGTGGTAACTTTCATGGTAAGAGCCAAGGAGCAAAACGCGCGTCAACTCCGCACACGCAACTTGAACAGTTCTCCTCACAACGGACGAATTACAAAGACATAAGAAAGTAACACGCGATAAGTCATCTGCGTGGTGTAATTCACCAGCAGAGTTGGTGCCAGCCGAAGGTGCTGTCCGCCGACTCTGGAAGCTTCAAGACGACCTTGACGTGCTGTACTTGCTCCGTGACGAACTCTCTAGCAAAAGGGCCTCTGCCGGAGCTCGCTCCCAAGATGAAGTACATGGGATCCTTTGCGAAGGCGGCGGTCGGCGCGTCGTTGCGTGATCTTGGGGGTCTTTACATCCTCAACTAAGAACTTAAAGAAGAAGGGATATGGGATACTCACCGGCCTAACTTTACCCAGGTGACAATCATATAAGTTTCAATCCGTCCATCCACAATGGACACCATTTCGTCTGATAGAGAATCCACCCAACTTCCGTAACTTATGTGGAATGTCGGTGTTCGCGGCACCGGTGGAGTGCTAAAAAATGCCTGTCACCAGCACGGCAGATTGCGCAGCTTGAGTCACGACCACGTCGCCTTTGTAAACGACGTCTTGCTCACCGACACAGTCGCTCGAACATTATGGAATCGTCACCTAGCTCATCCGACCGCTCCCTTACCCTGGATTCGCTGCCCGCGGAGCTTTTTATGGATATAATCGACAGCGCGAGCGGGTCAGCATCTGACATAGAGGAGGCTATGTTCGGAGGAGACGACGCTCGACTGCCGGTCGAGCTCCTTCCCTTTCGCATATCCTCCGTTTGTCGGCGGTGGCGGGAACGCACCCTCAATACGCCGCGAGTGTGGCAGAGGATCTACCTCTCGTTCAACCGGCAGCGCTTGTTACATGCCGAGTCCGCCGCTCAGCAGATTCGATATCTGGATCTGATACTTTCGCGCGCGGGTGCCGCGCCGCTCCACGTCTTTGTTGGAGGAGCGCCTGGGACAGTCCAGGACTATCATCGCTCCCTTCTCGACGTACTGCGCGATATCCTCCCTCGTGTTCAGCGCCTCTCCATGTGGACAGCGATGGAGTCCATTACACATCGGTCAATATTCGAGGAACTTGTGCGCCCCGCCCCGCTGCTGCAGTACCTGTCTGTCAACAGGGACGATTTCGTCGCTATTAGCGATCCCGGGTTTACTCGCATATCCTTCTTTTACGACTCTCCCAGACTCTCAGAGCTACGGCTATGCGGTGTGAGGATGTCTTTCATCGACTGTGCACGGTATCCAAACCTGCGGTCTCTCAAGCTCTCCGCCTGCGACTTCAATCCGGCCATCCTGGCGCACGTGGGCCACTGGTGGCCCCGAATAGAGCACATATCGCTCGAGTCGTCCTCCACAGACAGCGCCTGGCCTACCACAATGCCACCCATGGCTCCTTTGCCTCATCTTCGCTCAATCGAGTTGCACTCGAACGGCATGGCGCCCATGCTCTACCGTCATCCCCAAGATGCCGACGTGTCGTTCATGGAAAGCCTCCAATCCGTCGGCTCCTTCGAGAACTGCGTCCTTGAGTTCTTTCAACATTCGGCGTTGCATCTGGAGGAGTTTACCCTGCGGGGTGCGTATCTCTCGCAGAGGTTCGTCCACGAGGTCCTCGAACCATGCAAGCACCTCCGTGCGCTGCACTTGCAGGACTCGACGTGCGGCGAGGACTTCTGGAGCAGCTGGACTGCGACGCCTAGCGCGGCGCCTACACTCCGCGAGCTCTCGTTTCACGAATGCCGGTTCCCGGACGACGCTGGCTCGCCATTCGTGGCGTTCCTCCGGGAACGGCGTCCCGGAGCAACTACATCGTCAAAAGACGCAGGGATCGAGGCACTCAGGATTGCCCAAGTACCGCGTTCAATGCAGGCACATGTCCTGACGCCCCACGACATCAGACTTGTCCGTCCCGTCGTACCAAGCGCGATTGTTCAAGTTAAAGAGATCGATGACTTCTGAGCTTGTCGGTGATGGCTTTCCCTGCTCTGTGCTGTCTCGCAAGATAATGTGTCCGGTCCGCGCACCACTTCAGCTCTTCGAGTATCGCTGCATCGTAAAGAGAGAAGTTATATCTCGGAGAGCTTGCTGATCACTTGACACGGTGAAACCCCACGTTCCCGTCGCCGAGCGCGGGAACGACGTCGGTGGTGGATTAATGGCCTGCAGTGACACTGAGTCACGGACCGATCCTGCAGTCGTTCTTTCCCTCTCCCATCCTCTAGCGAGAATGGCATAGAGTCTTGTCCCATCGTACTCCTGCATTATTCCTTCGCGAGACGACTGGATGTTGAGATTAGGAAGTTACTCCAACCACGTCGGCTTCTCGATAATCTTTCTTCTTCTTCTCGATGTTCAGGTCCTACCAACCGAGCCCTCGAGCTGATTCCTCATCTCGCGACATTGCTGTCTGTTGCTTCATGACCAGCCTGACTTCTTACGCCCCAGTTGCGCGTCTTCGAGGGCATTTACGGGTCTGACGTGGCGCACGCTGGCGCACGTTCAAGTCTGGGAGTAGTTGCTCCAATCATATGAGATCCAAGACTCTCCCTTTCCTCTGACTTAGCGAACTGATACTATAGGGAGTTCGAAGAGTCTCACTATCGTGATTACTTACAGTAGAGTTTTCTCCTGGCACGGGACGCGTCTATAAAAGCCGATTCGGAGCATCGGACCCGGCCGGTCAGCCCTTGCTCTCCCACCTTCCAGCACGTTTAAAAATTTTCACTCGCGCATTTTAACATGGCTCCCGCGA
>KV426377.1:0-15760 GCA_001632375.1 Exidia glandulosa HHB12029
TGGGCATGGGTGACTAATTTTTTTTGTGCACCCCCCTTGGCCTGACGTCGGACATAGCGGGTTTGACGATGACGACAATGACACGCCCCGTGTCGATTATAATGTTGTGGTGAGCAAAAACCTTGCCGTTCGCAATAGAGTCGAGATTATAGCTACTTCCCCCGTTAAAGATTACATGCTGCGACCTTCCGAACACGTTGGTTATTGTATGTACGACTGGGTCCGGATGTACCAGAAATCGACTCGGAAGTCTCAGCAACCGCTTGAGGACGTTCTCGACGGTGCTGTACAGCTTGATATGGGTGAGTCTCCTGTAGACGACCGACGTTACAGCTTTATAGCTGGACATCCTCAGCAAAAATCTCACACCGCATTTCTAGATGCGCGGCGATCCGGTATGGTACCGAACTTTATCGGAGGTTCGTTGCCGAGACGGGACACTGGAGACCGAGAGTACTACTGCTGTACAATGCTGACGTTCTTTAAACCGTGGCGATGCGGGGAAGACGTTAGGGGAGATTACGCTTCGTGGGAAGATGCCTTCAACGCCTACAACTTCAGTCTCCGGCAGCGAAATGTAATGGATAACTTCAACCTCAGATATGAATGCCTGGATGCCAGGGACGACTACAGCAAACTGCGGAAGGATAATCCTGATATAGACATAGGTGATGAGTCGGAGGATGAATATGACTCTGACGACTCCAGGGAAGAGGAAGAGGATGAAGGTGATAGCTCTAGAGACCTGAACGACGCGTGGGATGATCTGATGGAAGACTGTACTCCAGGAGAACGTCAGGTTAGAACCAATAAACACGCCGCGGAGATCCTCAGAGTGCTGCAAGCAAAGGGGTGGATGAACGCATCTTCCGCGCCGGTGTCGACGGATCACGCTTGCGATGGTTCCGTCGACCTGACGGTGCGGTCTCCAGATGTATGGACAGGACGGTTGCAGAACGCTAGAGCCGCGAGGATAGCCGCTGGCAACGCCGTACCTCAGGACCAAGATCACAACGCCCGTTCCGACGCTTACCGTGGCGGGATGCTTCAGCCGATCGGATTGAAGACTCTGGACGAGATGAATCCAGTCACAACTTCGGACGGCGTCAGGATGCCTCCGTCGAAGCTTATCCGGGACATCGCCGTAGAGTTCTCTCTGAATCCGGAGCAGAGCCGAGCGTTTCATATTATAGCTGGTCATTTCGCGCGTGGTAGTAAGGACCAGCTGTGTATGTACATGGGCGGTATGGCGGGTACGGGCAAGTCGCAAGTCGTCAAAGCCGTGACAGCACTGTTCGTCCGGCTTGGAGCCCGTCGGCAGCTAATGCTTCTCGCTCCTACTGGTACTGCAGCGGCGAACATCGGCGGCTACACGTATCACTCAGCTTTTGGGTTAAACCCGCGGTACTCCGGTTCTCGCAAACTCAAGCCTGCTCTACGCGATTCGCTCGCTGAAGTGAGGTATATCATACTCGACGAGGTTTCCATGCTCTCGTGCTCTGATATGAAAGTGATCTCAGAAATGTTGGCGATGGTACACAACAACGCAACCGCCGCGTTCGGTGGATTCAATGTTGTATTTGCTGGGGATTTCGCGCAGCTTCCTCCTGTCGGTGGGAGGAAACTGTACGATCTAACAGTAGGTATAACAGGTAGATCGTCGAGGGAGCAACGTGATGGTATAGGGAGGATGAAATGGCATCAAGTACTCAAGACCGTGATCTTACGAGAGAATATGCGTCAAAAGGATGCGACGACCAACGACGATAAGTTCCGCACCGTTTTGACAAACATGAGACATAGGCGATGTTCTCAAGCAGATGTGGAATTCCTACGCGACTTGGTAGCGTCGGGTACAGGAGGTGCATCGATCATGTCCGATCCTCGTTACAGGCACATCTCTATTATCACCGGTCTCAACGCTCAACGCGACGCCATAAATACCGCAGGGTGCGAGAAGTTTGCCGCAGATACGGGACAGGACCTCCAATCGTTTCATTCCGTTGACAGTATAGGAGAAGGTGATGACGACTGGTACGCCGTGAAGCGCAAAGGAGGCAAAAAGAAGTGGATTGCTACCATGAAGGAATCTACAAGGGATCTGCTGTGGGGTCTCACTCACCACGCATCAGATAACGTACCGGGTGTTCTCAAACTATGCAAAGGGATGCCGGTAATCATAAAAAAGAACCATGCGACGGAATGCGGAGTAACAAACGGTGGCGAGGGTGTAGTCATAGACTGGATAGCACGCCCTACGTCAAACGGCAAACAGAAGCTTGACATGTTATTCGTAATGCTTACAAACAACAGATACGCGGTGCAAGTGGAGGGATTGCCCCCGAACGTTGTACCTGTGTGCGCGGAGGTGGATAATATCAAGTGTCATCTCCCCAACGACTCGACTCTGACCATCAGACGCAGACAGGTCCGGGTGCTGCCTAATTTCGCTATGACCGACTACGCGAGTCAAGGTAAGACGAGGGAGTATAATGTAGTAGACCTCCACAATCTTAGATCTCACCAGGCTTACTACACCGCCTTGTCGCGTAGTTCGAGTGCGAACAAAACCGTTATCCTACAAGGGTTTTCTCTTCGACATCTACAGGGTGGGCTGTCACCCGATCTGTTAGCGGAATTCCGCGACCTCGAGATCTTGGATCACATGACCCAGCTAGAATTCGAAGGTAAACTATCGCCCAACATCACGTCCAGCCTACGATACGCGCGTATAGCACAGTTTCTAGCCACGCAAGGACCAAATTACATACCGCCAAGTATGCACTCGTCTCTCTCGTGGTCCTACGACGAGTGGTCTAAGATGGTTACTCGAAAAGACGACGTCGGAACTACTCCTGAAGAGAACGATGCCGAAGGGCGTATTAGTAAGGTCTCGACTAAACGACGCAAACCTGCCGGCGACGAGAGCAGTAACAGACCAGCGAAAAAAATCGCTACCGAGCAGCGACCCGTCACGGTCAATAGACCCGTGGGTCTTCGTTGGGACAGTAACAATTACAGCTGCGCGTACGACGCACTGTGGACCGCAGTTTACCACATATGGCTAACAAATCCGTACCCGATCTCTTGGTACCTGCGAACCGCTACACATGTAACGTCGAAGCTTGTGGAAGGCTTCGTTGCACACGGGCGCAAGGAAATCACGCTAGAGGCTGTAAGGGACGCTATACGTCGCGACCTTCACTCGATCGAACCGCGGAGATTTAGATATGGGGCAGTTGGTTGCTCTGTAGAGGAATTGGCAAACATGACGTTTGATACAGACACGACGCCGTGGATATTTCACGCCAGGTGTAGGACGTGTAATAGAGCCTCTAGACCGATGTCGTACCCCGCGTATTTACTGAGTGTTCCGCACGCGGAGAATATAGCCTGGTTCCTCAAGCAATGGTTACTTCGAAAGGGAAAACCGCCTCAATGCTGTAACGGTACACCGTACTCTCCAGAGGACGTTGTTATTGTATCGGGTCCACATATCGCATGTCTCGCAGTAACGGGTTCTGAAGAGGATCGCACGACTGCGTTACGATTTGAGGGTGCAGAAACTACTTGGCGTTTAGCGTCGGTTGTATATCACGGAAGCTTTCATTTCGTGATGCGCCACATCGATCCCCAAGGGAACATATGGTTCCACGACGGTATGGTGAACGGAGGTCAGGGGACGTACGAGGGTAGACTCGGCAGTATAGGCGACAGGTTCTTCGCAGATCGCAAATCCAATGGAACGACGAGCAAGATGCAATTGGTACTATTCACTAGAATGTAAGGACAGCGTTGCCACCAGCATCGTAGACTCGGGCGCCTAATTTGCTTCCGATATAACACGTCGCTTCGCAACGCCGAGTCCCGATTTTTCTCGGATTTCGCCACGTCTCTCATACGGAGGACCGTCTGAATAGGGATCTACGGTCACGCATGTGATGTTTTCTTATCTGCGAGCTTTCGTTATCGGACACGAATCTCTCTCCAGGAGCATGCGTGACCGCCATTAGCCGCGCAAAGCCGCGCGGCGCATGTTGCTAGTTATGTATACTCCGTCGACGCAAAGTCGTAATAACCGACTCGGTTATACTGTACTCGTGCTGATCTGTCGGGCGTGCGCTGCAGTAACTCCCGCGTCTCTGCAGAAGTAGGCAACACACCGTCGGGGAGAACGAAGAATGCCCACAAAACCGGGCAAACCGACCAAAGCGACGAACTGGTCAAGTCGACACACTTCGGATCACGGTACCGAACCTCGATCGAGGAGCATCGAGCGCCTGCGAAGAGCATCGGGCGCTTGTCTGTCCCGGCGCCTCTGTCTTCGTCGTTTGCTCGTCGCAGCGAGCAAGTCGAGCACGCTGCACGAGAGCGTGGGCGCCACTGTAGGCCAGTGCGTAGGCGAGCCACCTGGCATGGGCACGGCGCGGTCTCGCGCGAACGCCTCGGCGAGCTCGATCGAGGTCGAGCGCGTTGCCGTTTCTGGTCCCGCCTGTGAGGTCGGCGGCAGGACGGCTAGAGCGAGGAATGTACATCGAGAACCGGTACTGTAACACACCACCTAAATGTGTCGGACGCTGAGAAGGAATGAGGGATGGTTGGACGATCGAAAACGACAGTGGGAGCGAGAGCGACCGAAACGGTCAAAAGTGGGAAGGCGAACAAGGCTCCACTCCAGTGTTTTCGTCACGTTCACGCCCACACTCGCGGCGGTCGGGCTCTCCCTCGGGAGAAGGACAGCATCGTGCGTCGTAAGCGAGTGACTGAGAGGTCCAGAAGGCAAAATGCACGCAGGGTGAAATGTTGCCGGTATGTCCGTTGCAGAATATGACGGGCGACAGCACGGGTGGACTAGGCGCATATCGGCATCCAGCCCTTCGAGAATCGAACCGCGAGATGGGTCCAGGACCGGTGAGTTGCACGGAACACAGGCAATGCGTTTTCCACCTCAGAAATCACGAGCGCAGCACCAATGCTAACACGACCGCCTGGCGATGAGCGTCAGGAATCAGATGACACAGTCAAACGGCGTGCAGCAGGTCCAGGATACACATTTTAGGGACGCGTGCAACGCCGAAACGAGCCTGAGTCGCCGCAAACCGCAGAGTTGGCATGGGAGGGCGAGTGACCAACGCTGCCTCTCGTGCGAGTAGACGACTCTAGTCAATACGCGGGTTCTGTTGCGGCTGCAGCACCGCAAGTTGCAGTCGGTCTCGATGTCACAGCGAAGAGCCTGGACGATAATTGGCGAGCGCACTCGGAACACGGCACGAAGCGTCAGCTCTCGTCCTGGTCGAAGCCTCGGGTAAGCATACAACCAGAGACTTAGACGCTCCGTGAGCCTGTCTGAATCAGGAAGGTCGTCGTACGGGTGATGGTTGGGGTATGGAAGTGACTCGGACGCGCTGCTCGCCCCGCCTGCAATCTCATGCATACCGATCCTAGGTGGCCTAGGTGTAGCCAGGCATAGAAGCTGTGAGCTCCAGTCTCCTATGCTATACCATAGATTGCGAGTTTTCGAGCTAGATGTCGGACGGTACTCGAGCCAACATGAGCGGGAAAAGGAGAGACGCGCTACAAGTTCCATCCTCGACGATGTCCTCGTGCGCACTGGCATTGATGAAGCACGCGCTCTCCCTATGTCATTGACGCAGTGCAAGGACCTCGTCGCCAGTGCGCGCTCAACCGCTGACGTCAAACCAGCAAGAACAGTACCTATCGATCTGCAACAGGGAGCCCACAAGCATGAAGACATGTACACGAGCCGGAGATTCTCGTTGGAGTCGCGCTACGTTGTACTCTGAGCAAGTAAACCGTAGGTATTCCTGCCATCCTTCTGCGGCAGGCCGCAGGCTCAAGAGCGATTGATACGAGCGAGCGAGCGAGCAGTAGTGCCAAGTCGAGTACTCTAGGCATCTATTTCGACGCCTTTTAGGCGGACGTGCAAGCGAAGCCGAGCGCTTGACCAGACCTTGATGGTTTGACGGAATTGTGGAAAGCAGGAAGAGAAGGAAGGAGCGGACTTTTGAGAGCGGTCCGGCTCGCGCTTTCCCTCTTTCCCCTCAGAGGTCCCTATTTGTGGATTCAACGCGAGCGCTACGTATTTGCCATGCTTGCGTCTCGAACGACTACAAGACCGGGTTCGCGGCGGGTCGAGTTATATTGTCTTCGTCAGGAGTCGTCGCAGACAAATGTCCGAGGTCTGCTGACTCAAACTGGCAGAACATATGCCTCAAGCCACGCATGACCGTGAATGGAAGGTTACTAGATGATACAAGTATCATTACGATATGGTTACACGTCGAGCTTTGGTTCATCTGGTCACTTCCTGCCACGAGCAGCATCGAGGCCGCTTTCGACCTCGCGCGCGCCCTTCTGGGCCACGTTGTCCGTTGCGGGCTGCGTCTCGGCCACAGGACGCGACTTGCCCGTGATAGCGTCGCCAAAGGCGTCCTGCCGAGCCCAGTCAGCCGCGTTCATGTTCTCGACCGCCGTGCACGCTCTGGACGTACAGCTGCGCTTTCTGCATTTCCGCGGAGGACTTCGCCCGCGCCGTGGATGACATCGACGCTACCCCTAAGCGCTGGCGCGTCAGCGGAGAGTATGAGGAGGACGCGCGAACGAGTACGGACTTGATCTTCTTGCCCAACCCTGCACCGTGCTGGGCGCCGCTCGTCTGTGCAGTCGTGGGAACGGTATTCGTGGAAGCCATGGTTGAGAGGAGTCTGATCTGGGCAGATCTGGAAGCGGGGGTCTGGCTTTTTGAAGGGTCACGCTCTCCGCATGACGTCAGACGCGCCACCGGGTCATCCCAGCCACAAGAGTCAAAACGCGCGTCGGACTTTGGCTCTCGTCCCTCTCTCTCAACACGAACGAAATGTCGTCCCCTCTCGCAAGCACGTCCGCAAAGCCCGATACCTCCCCGCCCATCGCCCCGCCGAGCTTACCTCCGCGGGCTCCGGCGACGTCGACGCGCATCATCGAGCCGGACACAGAGCCCACGCCATCGATGGCAACGGGCACAGACTCGATGGTCTCGTCCATGGAGCACGAGTATGCGAACGACAAGCCCTCCCATCGTCGTACCGCCTCAGCCAGCAGTGGCCGCGGCGTCGGCGAGCGCATCCGCGGCAGCTTCGGCGTCGTCCACGGCGCAGGCGAGATCCTGCGCGGTAGCGTCCAGAATGCCATCGTACGTCGAACTGTCTCCTCTCTCTCGTCACACGTTGCTGACACGCTTCTAGGACTCGTTCGGAGACTCCGTCGCAGGACGTCCGCGCGACTCACTGCCAGGCCGCGCACCCGCCGGGGACGTGACGCGTCGCGGCACTGAAGAGTTCCAGAACGGTCTGGACAAGCTGCGCGGTGTCCCGCCCCGCCATCCGCCCTCCGCGTGATAATGCTGCGCGCGTATCCATCATACTCTTGTACTTGTACGTGTAGTTGTACGCCCGTCCCAAATATGAACGAGTTGTCGCACGTTCGCCCGTGTGGAGGTCTCCATTTCTGGAAGAGTTCCAGGACCATTTCCACGGCAACTCGCGCATCTCTCGCCCGAACCATCAACACGCTGTCAGCCCTTCGGACGATCACCACCCGGATGGTCTCGACATTCTCTGGCAACTAGACGTTTCCCAATCTGCTAGTACTCTGTTTTTCTATGCCTTTGGTCGTCTTGTGCTTGACGAGCGCACTCGCCCTCTTCGCGAATCATGTGCGCCGCCCTGTGCAAGCTGCGTCGATTTCGCAAATGTTAGGCTGCTGCCGCGTCTTCGAGCGACATTTCTTTCCCGCCGTCGATGACATCTGGAGGCTCCGAACCGCGGGCGACCTCTGCAGAGGTACGGCATCGAACGGCTTACTCTCGACTTCCTGCGTCCAGATTTTTGCCCTCGCTCCTTGGGGCTCTCAAACCCACTGGCACGACTCCGCTGCATCCAATCTTTTCCCACTCGGGGCTTGCGACGACCAACCACACTTTCCGCGTTCGAGACTCCTCGGAGTCCCTTCGTCAAGTATTGTATTCCACAGACTGTCTCATCAGCTCGCAATCATAATGGTATTCTCGCAGAAGTCATTGACGAGATGTCTGGAACATTTGCTCTCGTCTAAAGCTAACTTCTGCACATTCCGGCTCGCTAGCTCGAACGAAAACCTCCACACAGACTCAGGCCCCCCGCCATTCGGGCCGCCTCTTGCGTCGCAGCAGGTGCATTACCACGAGTTTACGATGTAGCAGGAGGAATGGTGGAAGGTTCTTTGGGACGACATCCGAGTCCATCGTAACCTCCGACTGGAAATTCAAGAGGGTGCTTGCATACAGAAAACTAGTAAGTAATGAGCTGGAGGGACGGGAGTGTGATAACCTCTCTATCATAATACTGTCCGGCGCAAGCGGGTAGTAGTCATAAAAGGGAGCCTGGGTGGGTTACGGACGTCGACAAAAACTGACGGGATGACTGGCGGCAAAAGGCATCGATCGGCAAAACTTTACCTTGTGTCGAACCGTCGCTAGGACGGTTCCAATGTCGTGCTCGTGGGACCAGCCTCTGCGCCAAGACGCGACATAAAAATTATACTCCGAGACACAATCACAAACCAACATCTTGTCCTCCTACCATCACCTTCCTTTTTCGGACGACCTGCATCCGCGCCCTGGAGGCCGCGGCGCTCACTGTCTGGCAGCACCAGAGCTCGGTCTCGGTGGCCGAGGGCGTCTGCAGCAGTGAGGCCACGGTGGGCGACAGGCATGGGTACCGTCGCGGGTGTGCATCCGCGACGAGGACGTAACATTGATATTGGGTTCACTGTTGCCAGAGAGAGGTGCGGTCCGTCGCGCGTCCACAGGTGCACCATCGCCGCGGCAGAGCTCGGTCTGGGTGACCGGGAGTCCGTGGGATGCTGGCCTGCCATGGAGCGGACGGCCGGCCTGGCGCATCTGACGTGCAACGCACGCACACTGTTTCGCTCTCGCAGCAGCGTTATGCTGCTCGACCGCTTATGTCGGTGAAAGTTGACCACTCTGGAGTGTATGTCGTCGTGCAGCTTGCGGAAAGTGCGAGTCTGGACCCGCTTCAAGCTTGCCGTCTGGGCAGCTCTGCCTAGCGGGCCGGTGACCACTCTAGTGGCTTGCACTACCGCCGATCAGGGGTACTCGTTGGCTGAGAACGTGGGAAAGGGCAGCGGCCCCGGTGCACGCGTTAACGTTCTCTTTCGCTGGAGTGCGTGCTGGGACATGTCACATTGCGAGAACTTCTTTGCATAGCTTACGTGAGAGGGATAGAGAGCGGGTCGTGATGCTACTGTCGCTTGACAGTCTGCATATGATCCAGGTGCTATCCAATCACGAGACCACGCTCCCTCTGTTCGCTCGTTTCGTGTACTACGTCCTACTAGCTCGCGGTGGCCGGTAGGAGTAGGTACAGACCGCGTTAGGGGAGGTGGTGTATCTATAGAGAGCCTCATCCGCTCCTTTCGCGACTTAATCCGGTGGCTCACGACCACGGAAGATCAAGATTGGGAGTGGAGGGAGTGTCCGCTGTCACCTGGTGTGACAGGGATCCGGCTTGCCCTCCTACCATCACCTTCCTTTTTCGGACGACCTGCATGCGAGCTCTAGAGGCCGGGCGCTCACTGTTTGGCAGTACCAGAGCTCGGTCTAGGTGGCCGAGGGCGTCTGCAGCAGTGAGGCCGCGGTGGGAGACAGGCATGCGCGCCGTCGCGGGGGTGCATCCGCGACGAGGACAGTGACATTCGAATGATGGAATTGGAGAGAGAGGTGCGGTCCGTCGCGCGTCCACAGGTGCACCATCGCCGCGGCAGAGCTCGGTCTGGTTGACCGGGAGCCCGTGGGATGCTGGCCTGCCTTGGAGCGGATGGCCGGCCTGGCGCGTCTCACGTCTTGTGCGCGGCGTCTCTGCAACGCACGCACGCTTTTTCGGCTCTCGCGGCAGCGTCATGCTGCTCGACCTTCATGTTGGTTAAAGATGACTGCTCTGGAGCATATTTCGTCGTACAGAAGTGCGTGTCTCGCCGCTGGCCGTCGGGGCTGCGCTGCCCAGCGGACCGGTGACCAGTCTAGTGGCCTGCACTACCGCCGATCAGGGGTACTCGTTACCAGGAACGTGGGAAGAGCAACGTCCCCCGGCGCGCACATTGACGTTCTCTTTCGCTGCAGTCCGTGCTGGGACACCGCGAGAACTTATTTACGGACTTACGTGAGAGGGATAGAGAGCGGGTCGTGATGCTGCTGTCGCTGGACAGTCTGCATATGATCCAGCTGCTATCCAATCACGAGACCATGCTCCCTCTGTTCGCTGGTTCGTGTACTACGTCCTACGCGCGGTAACCGGTAGGAGTATGTGCAGACCGCGTTAGTGGAGGTGGTATATCTATAGAGAGCCTCATCCACTCCTTTCGCGACTTAATCCGGTGGCTAACGACCACGGAAGATCAAGATCGGGAGTGGAGGGAGTGTCCGCTGTCACATGGTGTGACAGGGAGCGGTCGTTCCTTGTAGGGACCTCCCCGCCTCTGTAACCTTATCCTATCCTATCCTATCCTGCCCAAAACGTATTAACCCACAACAGCGCACTAACTCCTTGACTCAGACTTGAGCGCCAGGATAATTCGTGAATATTACTTACGTAAACGCTCATTGGCACGTCGCCGCAGGAGTGGGTTCTGAAGACATCTCGCAGAATGCTTCAGACCGAATGCGAGTTATCTCACGCAGCGAGTAAAAGAGAGAGCCCTGATGTGCACTACACTAGCAGCAACTGCGAGTGTCGACACGCCGTCTTCCATACTCGTTCAGACTGACGCATTTTTCCTACTTAATTTGTGCCAGACCTCGATATTCAACAACTCGTCTTTCACAACTGAGGACCTGTGTATTTTGTACTTGTGAGAGTCTCCATCAAATGGCGAAACTCATCCATGTACTCCCCGGTGTACTTGCCACAAGAATACAGGAAGATTATTACTGTCCGCGGTCACGGTGACGTCTGTAAAGTCCGCTATCAGACCTTTTCCTCCTGCTTTCCGATTTCACATTCCGACTCAGGTGCCTCTCGTCTCGCGCTCCGTGGACGAAGTTCGCTTAGTCAGCGCCCGATGCAAGACGGCGCTCGCCATCTCGCGTGACCTCGACAGCCCGTGAATTCGGTGCCCGTTCCTAACCCGGCTCGGTTATAACAGCTTCAGGGCTTTATTTCTCACACGACCATCCCCAGCGCGATGACTAGTTCTGCGACACGTCTGGGCGATGGCAAAGTCGCGCTGGTCGTCGGCGCCTCGCGCGGTATGGGACGCCAGATCGCTGTCGACCTCGCGTTGAAGGGCGGATACTCCGGTGCGCCTGAGTTGGGTTTGGATTTGCAAAGGCTAAAGTACAGCTTGAACAGTCGTTGTGGCTGCGAAGACGCGTAGCGCTCCAGGCGCCACGCTCGACGGTGTGGACCCCAACTCGCCCGAGGTGCGTCGTCCGACCGGAACACTCGCTGCTTGCTGTGACGCCTCGTACTCTAGAGCACGGTCGATACAGTCGCGCACGAAATTGTACGTGCGGGCGGGAAGGCGACGCCCCTACAGGTCGACGTGCGCGACGTCGAGAACGTGAAGGCGCTCGTCGAGGAGACCGTCAGACTGTACGGCCGACTGGACGTCGTGGTGTACAAGTACGTTCTCTCCCGGTCCTCTTCCGTTGTCTACTCGTTTATACATCATCTCTGCAGCTCTGGTGCTATATGGTGGAGCTCTGTAACCGGTACTGTGCGTTACAAGGCAACCAGGGAAAGCTTTAAGCTGACGCGGTGGACCGCTAGCCGGTGAAGCGCTTCCAACTAATGCAGCGCGTCAACCCCGAGGGTCTATACGCCACAGTACACGCAGCACTTCCACATCTCCCACTCGACGGCGGCCGAATCATCGTCGTCAGCCCGCCCATATACTCACGTTTCGCGCGCGGGAAAGCAGGATACGCAATCGGCAAGGTACGCACGCGCACCAAGTTTCTCCTCATCCTGCCAGTGGGCTGACGGAATGAATGGCAGATTGGAATGTCCGTCCTAACCCTCGGCCTCTCCTTCGATTTCGTCCGCGAAGCACAAGCACAAGCGGACGGGAGTCACATTCCAAAACGCGCAATCACAAGTATATGGCCCGCCTCAGCTATCGAGAGCGCCGCGACGCGGTATAACGAAGCTGCGTCTCAACACCTCCGCAAAGCTGTACGTCCCGTCTCTTCTCTTTCCGCTCTGTCTTCCATCATGATGCTGACTGTATAATACTGTAGACGATCTTCTCAGACGCCGTACTCGCAATCCTCTCCGCCCCGCCTGAAAAAGTAAACGGTCTCCTAACGACGGATGAAGATTTCCTGCGCGAGCATGTAGGATTATCGCAAGCCGAGTTGGACGCTTATGCGCTCGTCCCGGGAACTTCGCCGCGACGGTGAGTATCCAGACTTGAACTTCGCTCGCGAGGAATTTGTGGTGACGACGAGAATGGATAGGATTATGCCCGCGAAGTTTCCGGATTTGCGTGTTGCGGAGCAGGATGATGAGGGGGACCGGATGGATAGTGTTACTCTGCGGGCGGGGAAGGATGGGACGGCGCGTTCGAAGCTGTGATCCACCGGATGCACTGTACCGTATATACTCTTGTATTTGTATCAGTATGCACGGTTCCTATGACTGACTGTAATGACCACACATATTTGCTGTATCTTCCCAAAGACAAAAGACATGGAAGTTGAACCCGGTGGGAAATAGACGTGGATACTAATATGTACAGCACGCACTCGGAACGACCTCAGTGTGATATTTGGATTACGAAATCAGAAGACATCGCAACCGTGACATGGAACTGGGTCGCGCTTGTTCAGACGCCGACCGTAGAGTTTGGTCTACAATTGCATGTAAACCCCGTTGGGAATGAGTGTCAGTTCGCTGGCATCCCATCTCACTCCTTGTGAAGGTCGCACAGATTAAGTCTAATGCATCGTCTGTTAGGGGTGGAAAGCAACTACGCCCTCTCCAATGGGGGCGGAACATGTCAAGCACTTCTCCGAAACGCCGTAACAAACCGCGCGAACGACGGGGAACTGTCGACAGAAATCGAATCATCTGCTGACCATCCAGCGCCGCTGCTACCGCTGGCTTGCGATTCTCCAGCGTGTCGAAGAAGCCGTACGCGTCTCGAGCTCTTCGTCGGCCCCACAGTCCCACAGCGCATGTACATCCTCGCAGAAGCGACACAAACGGCCTTCCCTCCACCATTTGTCCCACCGTAATCTCTCGACAGCTAGACCGTGACTACAGACAAGGAGTCTCGTGAGTGCCATGCGACGATCAGGGACTTCGAGGGTCGAATCTGGTGATACGTCGCAGCCATGGGTGAGATGCGGGTCAATGATCGTCTTTGACTTGTAGAGGCGGTAAGACGTAACCAGGGGGCACTGGACACATCGCTTGTCGATCGACGTAAACATTACTGCATGGCCATGGACGATATCGTGAACGCGGCATCTGCCTTGTGCTGATCGTGCTGCGCGAAGATCACCGGAAGGAACCTCAATTTTTGCAAATAGACACAGTAGGCTGTTTCTTTCCGCTGCAGCAGGATTCAGGGAAATTTGCTGTGTTTGTATAATCCGGAGTCGCGAGGACCGGAGACGGTTGAATATTGCAGTGCTGGGCAAGACCCTGAGTCATGCGGAGCGAACAAAGCTGAAATGCGGAGCGAACAATCAGGAACAAAGCTGAATACTATTCAGCTTTGTTCGCTCCGCATGACTCAGGGTCTTGCCCAGCACTGCAATATTCAACCGTCTCCGGTCCTCGCTACTCCGGATTATACAAACACAGCAAATTTCCCTGAATACTGCTGCAGCGGAAAGAAACAGCCTACTGCGTCTATTTGCAAAAATTGAGGTTCCTTCCGGTGGATGTTGCGCAACGCAGAAAGCTTCATTCCGACGTAGAACTAGCTCTACTTGACCGGGACAGCCTCGCCGTCGAGCGTGAAGACCGGCAGTACACACGGAAGAGAACCCAGCGGCATCCCCCAGGACTTCAGCTTGTTTGCGGGTAGAAACACAGAGCCGTAGACTCGGATTCTGCCGCTTTGCCCCTCTCCCTCCTTCCTCCACCGTCATGGATGAAACCGACGAGGCTACATTCGAAGAGCTCGCGTTTCGTCTCGCCACGCGCGCGTTTGGCGATACGTGCGTAACGGCTCGTCTGTGACGCGCGATATAACTAACACTTCTGCCACAGAATCGCGCCAAGCGATGCGCCGAACACCGTCGAGAGCATCGCCAAACGCGGCATCAGCAGGGCAGCTCGCCTCTACAATGAGCAACAACTTCTCGCACGCGTTCCGCCAGAGCTCTTGTGGATGATATTCTCGCTCCTTGCGATCGACGATCGTATCTCTGTGACGTTCGTATCGCACCGCTGGCGAACAATCTCCTTGAACCACGGCTCACTATGGGCCGAAATCAACACCGCTGACTCTATGGACTTCATGAACTGGCAGCTGCAGCACAGTGGTTCTGCCCCTCTGCGTATAACGGCAGAGCCACTGCGCGCCAGTGACGTGGATCGCGTCGACCTTGTGGCGGCAAATATGGGCCGCGCGCAGACGCTCGCTGTCCGTGCGCGCTCTGACGTACTATCGCGTGTGCTGCTCAGTCCTGCATCTCTTCTCGAGCGCCTGAACATTACCGGTGTCGCTCGTGCAGTGCTCAGCCACGAACTATTCACAAACGGCGTGAGGTGGCCTGCACTTCGAGAGCTGTCTGTCATCAACACCCACCTTCCTCAGTACGTCCCGCTGTCAGCCTGCTCTCCGGAACCTGACTTGTTCTTAGCGATCTCGCCTTCGTCCAATTGCTGGTCATGTTTCCTGCCCTGGAATCCTTAGAATATACTCTCTACACCCTCGCTGAAGGCGGCAAGGACGCAATTTTGACGTCGTCGATCACGACATATGTACCGCGTCTTCTCTCCGTATCGTTCATCGGAATGACTGGACAGCTCGCTGCGGTCTTGCCGCATCTTCGAACGGTGCGCGACATCGAGATACGGAATCACGGGCCCGCAGACGATGAAAGTATCTTACCATTACTCCCTGGTCTGATCGCGCGAGACGAGGATGACCATGTGGTCAATGCCCTTATCACCTGGGAGGAAATTCGCCTTCGATTCGATCGGTCCATGCGTATCTGTTATGATCCCGGGGACGAGGATATTTGCTGGATACTGGGCCAGGAGTCCTTCTTCGGCCATCTTACCACTCTCGCTCTCGTCGCCGAACTTCCGAAGAAGCCGTTCCCGCTCGCACCAGTATTGCGCATGTTAATCCTCCTCGATGCCACGCTGGCACAGTGGATGCAATACAAATTCCCTTGGAGGACGCCGGCCCTCGAAGTACTATGCGTTGGCAAGCATCCTGACAATATGGAAGACGGTCAGGATATCGCCCACATCGACCGCCACAGACTGTGCAGCGTCCTCCAGAGCGTGTTCGGTTTCTCGGCGGATCGGCGGCTACCCAGCCTGGTCATCCGTAATGCCGTATTAGAGGACGGAAGCGTAGTAGGCCAACCCGTTCTGGAGGATCTCGTCCAGACACTCGATGTGATTCAGGACCGGGAGTGGGATCCGTGGGCATCGATAGTAACCCCGTCAATGTAATGTATAGTCCAATATCCGATCGCAGCGCAATGATTATGCGGGTTGGTTGCTATTTGTCT
>KV426377.1:26340-53886 GCA_001632375.1 Exidia glandulosa HHB12029
CCACCGTTGATGCCTACGGATCCCACTCCAAGTCCTGAACCACGTCAAGTGTCTGAACGAGATCCTTCAGAACGGTTTGGCCTACGACCCCTCCGTCCTCCAATACGGCATTACGGATGACCAGGCTGGGTAGCCGCCGATCCGCTGAGAAACTGAACACGCTCTGGAGCACGTTGCCCAGTACATGGCGGTCGATCCTGGCGAAATCCTGATCGTCTTCCATATCGCCAGGATCCTTGCCGATGCAGAGGGTTTCGAGGACTGGCGTCCTCCAAGTGAACTTGTAGTTCACCCAGTCCGCTAATGTGGGATCCAGGAGGATCAAAGTGCGCAAAAGTGGTGCGGCCGGGAAAGGCCGGTCAGGGAGGTCGAAGGCGAGAGTGAGAGTGGTAAGATGGCCGAAAAAGGACTCCTGGCTGACTATCCAGCGAATATCGTCGTCCGCGGCTTCGTGACAGGTACGAACGGACCGATCGTATCGAAGGCGCACTTCATCCCATCGGATTAAGGCATTCACGACAGGGTCGGACTCGTCTCGCAGGAGTAGAAGGGGAAGCAGCGGTAGAGGCTCTTCATCTGACATCGTGTCGTATTCATTGCGTATCTCAACGTCGCGCACCGTTCGAAGATGAGGCAAGACCGCGGCGAGCTGGTCCGTCATACCAATGAACGATACAGAGAAAAGACGCGGTACGTAGGTCGTGATCGAAGATGTCAAGATCGAGTCCTTGCCGTCCTCAGTGAGGTCGTATTTCAATGATTCCAAGGCTGGACACGTGGCCAGCAATTGGACGAAGCCAATACCACTGAGAACCATCAGTTTTCGGGAGAGAAAGCTTACAGCGAGACGTACTGCGGAAGACCGGTGCCGTGGATATAGAGCTCGCGGAGTGCAGGCCACCTCACACCGTTTGCGAATAATTCGTGGGCGAGCACCCCATGCGCGATGCCGGTAATGTTCAAGCGCTCGAGATGAGATGCAGGATTGAGAATTACACGCGAGATTATGTCGGAGTAAGCGTAAATATCCAGCGTCTGCGCGCGGCCCATATTGGCGGCCACAAGGTCGATGCGATCGGCGTCACTTGGGTGCAGCGGCTCTGCCGTTATACGCAGAGGGGTGGAACCTGTCTGCTGCAGCTGCCACTTAATGAAGCCTACGGGGAAAGCGGTGTTGATGTCGGCCCATAGTGAGCCGTGGTTCAAGCAGACTTTTCGCCAGCGGTGCGACACGAGCGTCACATAGATACGGTCGTCCATCGCAAGGAGCGAGAATATCATGCACAACAGCTCCGGAGGAACGCGTGCGAGAAGTTGTCGTTCATTGTAGAGGCGAGCTGTCCTGCTGATGCCGCGTTTGGCGATGCTCTCGACCGCGTTCGGTGCATCGCTTGGCGCGTTTCTGTGGCCAAAGTTTTAGTTGTATCGCGCGTCACAGACGAGCCTTCACGCACGTATCACCTAAAGCTCGTGTAGCCAGACGAAACGCAAGCTCTTCGAATGCAGCCTCGTCCTTTTCATCCATGACGGTGGTGAAAGGAGGAAGAGACGCGACGCGGTAAGATGCGAGTTCGCGTCACGACTTGATCCCGAATGGCAAAATATTTGCGTGGTTTTACAGTATACAACTGTCATGAATGATATATATTCGTAGACCTTGTAGTCCGTCCTAGCGCCGCTGTTGGTTGCGCGCAATCGTCGAGCAATCTAATTCTAGAAACTTCAACAACGTCGATTCTCGAAAGCAGTTGCCACGAGATCTAGACATCTGCCACCAAGTTCTCCTCGTACTTATATCGACTCTAGCACTATGGCTATGAGAACGGCTGTGCCCGACGGCGTCGGCGATGTTCCTCTCTTCTTTCCCGTCTTGTTGTTCGACGACCCGTCACGCGTCAGACGTCTGCTACATCATTACGCTTGTCTGGTGCGGCTATTGCTACCAGCAGGGGCCGTCTTCTCGAGGCACCACCGCACCACGTGATACTCTACGAGCAGATCTTGGCTGTCACGAACTGTGCAACCAAGACCGAGCACAACACTTCGACATACTAGCGAGCGGACGCCAAACTTCTTTCCTGGCGCGGCTGACCTCTGACTTGGCGTGTGAGAGGGACGTGACGCAACTGGCGCTGGACGCACGGTGCTCCGAGCATAGGCTTGCTCGACTAGGCAAACAATGGGACATCGTCACAAGACGGCCGACGCGCGCTTGGAACCGTACATGCGCGTGTGGTTTATAGGGGCTCTACTCATCCCGGCGTTAACCCAGTCCCTGGCGAAGGTCCTATGGCTTCCGCCCCTTGGCAAGCTTATTTGTCCAGAAATTTCAAACGCGCGACTCCGACCCCTTGCGCATCATCCCCAAAAGGCTCTGAGCTGCGGAATTTGTTTGTTGAAGGCTTGAAGCTCTAAGCTGCGTCACCGTCTCGCTGACGTGGATTGTCCTGGCGTCTGGGTGTCGCAGAAACGCTACACATGCCACCCTCGCGTTCGTCCATGCCTGAACCCGTCTTCTACTCTCACATTGCTGGCAGTGGCGCGCTCGAATCGTACTTGACCCTTGCTACCGCTCTTGAGGAAGCGCAGGCCGTATGCAAAGCTTATCAGGAAGGTGCATTCCAACAGCAATCCGGCATACGTCCGGACGTGTGCGCTCGCCCAGGATCAGAACCAATTGGGCATTCCGGTTAGTTGCGTTGCTTGGAATCCACGGGACGTGTTCACGGGACTCAAGTTGCGCGAGGCTTCGAAGTTCCTCCCTTCTCGTGGCTTGCGTTGCTGTCGGGCAAGAAACGCCGTGAACGTGATGAACGACGACGACCACATGCTGCACCTCCCGTCGCGGGCTCTTATAGAGCTCTTTCTGTGGCGCTTTCAGCTTTAGGGCCACCCAGCACCTCCACAGTCTAGTCGCGATGATGAAGATGCTCGCTGCGCTCGTCGCTCTGGTCGCCCCGCTTACAGCGCTCGCCGCGCCGCCACGGTTCGATGGTCCCGTGGAGGCCATTACCCCGCTCCGCGCTGAGATGCGCGGTCTGCACCGCCTGAACAACGCGACGATTGCAGGACGAGCGATCTTCCCCTCCGGCGGCATCCGCGGCGTCAACGTCGGTACGTACTTCTCATCATCGTCTCGACCCGTCTAACGCGCACTGCACCAGGCGCATGGTTCGTCTTCGAGCCATACATGGCATGGGACCGCTGGCATGCCATGGTAAGCCGGCTGCCACCTCGATGACGCTCATTGCTGAATCTTGTTGCTCTCAGGGTGGTGACTGGGACTGCGGCAACTGTGCGTCTCCCACCGCGTCTTCTCATCATATATTCTAACGCCCTCCCGTAGGCAACAACTGCGTCAACGACGAGTACGCGCTCACGCGCAAGCTCGGTCAGAGCAATGCAAACAGCGTGTTCGCCAACCACTGGAACACCTGGATCACGCAGGACGATGTCAACCTCATGAAGCAGTACGGGATCAACTCTGTAAGTGACTATTCGCGAGCCCTGTTTTCTGCTCTGACGCAGCTTTACAGGTCCGTATTCCTATCGGTAAGTTCGTGATGAGGCCCGGTCCAATGCTGTCGATGACTGGATCACTAACCTCTCACAGGCTTTTGGATCATTGGTGCGCTGGTTTCCCTCAAACTCATGTATCCAGCGGCTAATGAAGATACCAGAGTCGACTGTGGTCAGTGACATGCGGATTATGAACGCGAAGTCACAGCTAACGTTCACCAGAACGGCGACGAGTTCTATCCCCGTGGTGGCCTTAACTACCTCGTGCGCCTTTCCCTCCTAAGCCTCCAAAAACGCTGCCTAATATCTTTATCAGCGCGCCGGTTGCAAGCGCTTCCGCGACGCCGGCATCTCTGTCCTCCTGGACCTCCACGCTGCGCCTGGAGCCCAAGTTGCCGGTAACCCCTTCGCGGGACGCTGCGTTAGCTCTCCGGGCTTCTGGAACACGGCCAACTTCAACCGCCTGAACGCCGCTGCTGCTGAACTCACACGGCTTATCCACAACGAGTACGTCACGCCCAACAAGTCTGCAATTAGTTCTCTGACACCACTGCCAGACCGGCGAACTTTGGCAGCGTCTGGGGTCTTCAGGCCCTTAACGGTCAGGCCTCACACTTGTTCATCGTTCCCCGCTGATCACATGAACGTGTGCAGAGCCTCCTACCAACGGAAACGACACTCCCGGCTACTACCAGTTCATGCAGGGCTTCGTTAGCGCTGTCCGCGGCGCAGAGAACTCGCTCAACGTCGCGGAGGCGAGCCGCATCTCGGCCGTTTTCATGGACGTGTCTTGGTTAGTCAATTCGTACAGATCCCCCCAATTGCAATGCTGACGCGAAAATCCAGGCAATGGCAGAACGTCAGTCTCGTGGATTGCTCCTACGATATGCTATGACTAGACCTAATCTATACAACAGAACGCCGGCAACCCTGCGTACACTGAGAACGGCGGTAATGCGTACGACAGCCACTTGTATTACAGGTGAGCAGAATCAGTGTATTCGTTACGAAGCACTGACAGACCTTATTTAGCTTCGGAGCGGTCCGTCCTTCTTCAAGCGTGCGTCGGTGTAGACTGATGTAAATTATAGCCTTGCGGACCCAACGGCTGCGTCTCTGCCACGCTGGCTTCGCACGTTTCCTTCGCTTGCTCTGGTGGTGGCGGCCGCATCAAGAGCGACGCAGACCAGTACAGTGCGTTCCTGCATCCCTCTCAATGTGACGGGAACTCACACACCATAACCAGACACGCCGTTATTCCTCGGTGAATGGTGGCTCCTCCCGCTCGGCGGTACTTTCGGCAACTTCGACCAGACCTCTGCCCGTCGTTTCGGCGACGCGCAGAAGCGGTGAGTTACAGCACAGCGCCCACGGCCGAACAAAGCTCACATGTTATGTTGCACAGTGGTTTCTCTCCTGAGGGCGGTCAAGGCGGCGCCGGCTGGTACTTCTGGTCGTGGAAGATGACCAACTCGGACAGCGACGGCTCGAACCACATGCGGTCGTACAAGGACGCAGTCGCCCAAGGCTGTACGCTCCTTTCTCCTCGTCATATAATCTTCGACAAGTCTAATATGGCGTTCCAGATCTTCCTTCCAACGCGGCTTCGTATTACAACTCCAGTGTCTGCAACTGAAACTGAGCGAGACTCATCCTTTGCTTGGGTATCTCGTCGTCGAAAGGGGCCGACGCGCTCACCCGTTACCCAGTGTTGTACTGTATTACCATGTATGTCACGAGCATCAGGTCTCTGGCAATGATAACGTCCTTGAACCACGCGAGTTCGCCGCTGTACGTGCGGCGTTGTCTCCCAAGGCAGACTTAACGAAAAATATGACAGTCGATATTTTTGTAGTACGTGCGGCGCAGATCTGCAACAGCCGAGGAAAGACGTTAGTATCATTTTAGAGTTCTATTTGCTGCTTAGTCCCAGAGTCCTATGCATTGAAGATGAATATAACCCGAGGTGGAGGCGATGAGGTGGGAAGTGTATTGTACCTTGTATGATCCGGACGTCGAAGTAGGAAGTGAAGAAGAAGAAATGAATATTACAACGTGGTATAAAGAATGATGTGCGATACAAAAAGCAGTGAATGCACAATGCAGGACGGTATGAATACATAAATAAGGATATTTTGAACGACGACGACCCCTCCTCTTCGGGTCTCAGTACATCTCCCACTGCGCGGGCTGCGGCCAATGACTCTCCTGCCACTCTCTAAACGACTTATCCACCTCCGGCGCGCCCTTGACGATATCATCGTTAATGCACACGACGCCCATCCAGCCCGACTTGATGTCCTTCTCGAGCCTCTTGAACTCGTCCACCGCCTGTTCCGGGTTCTTCAGCATCGAAAAGCCCGAGAATATACGTCCTACACCCGTGTGTGTTAGTACGGCGAATAAGAGACGACAGGGGGAAACGCACCGATGACGTAGCGATAACGATGGACGAGCTGGACGGACCACGCGCGCAGGTCGGCGTTGGGCGGTACGACGGCCTCGACGGAGAAGTCGCCGTCCATAAAGTCGGAGACGAGCGGGAGATGTGGCGGTTCGTCGAACGTCTTCGCGAGCGTGCTGTTCAGCTCCTCTGGCGCGTCGGGGAGCACAGCGTTCAACCCCAGTTCGCCGCTCTCCGCCACGAGCGAGGTCAAAACTGTGCCAAGTCAGACAAGAAGGGTGTGGAGGGACTGGGGGACGTACTGCAGTCGCCGCATGTCACGTCGATGAACGCGATATGCTGGAAAAAGTCGGCGGGCGAGTATCCGGCGGCAAGGTCGTCGCGCGTGGGGAAGCACCGCGTGCGCTCGACTTTACATCCGTAGTGGGGATGTGTCGCCGTCTTGGTGACAGACTTCATATCCGGCCACGCCTTGTACCCCTTTTCGCCGAGCGACGCGTACGGATACCCATCGTCGCTCGCTACACACGCCCGTCAGCTTCGACATCCAAACGCCAAAGAAAGAGATGGACGTACAGAACCGATACGCAGTGTAGGCGTACTCGCCCACCTCCTCGCCGAGTACATCGCGCAGATGCGGGCGCGAGAGCGTATTCCGTCTCCTCGCCCTAACATTAATGCTCTTCGCCCTCGGCGCGCCTCCAATCTCCTCCCACGCAACTTCAGCCCAATCTTCCTCCCCGCGCGTCGCAATCTGCGTCATGCGCGCGACAGCCCACGACCACAACGCCGCCTCGCGGTGCCGCTCGACGACGAAATGGAGGTACAGCGCCATCATGTGCACGTTTGTCACTTTGCTCCCCGTCATGCTCCGCACGCGCGCGCGGGCGCTCTGCGATAGCGCATCAGGGAACAGCGCCGCGAGTTCGCGGAAGAGCGGCGTCGAGACGGCTTTGGATTCGTGTGACGGGTAGGGACGAGATCGGAAGCCGAAGCGTCTGCCTGTGGTACGGGTCAGCCTGGAAGACGGCCCTGCTGTGGTGTGCACGCACTGATGATCTCGCTCGACCACTCGAGCGCGACCGTCTCGGCCGCTTGCGCGGAGCTGGACGGGTCACGGAAGCTTGTAGGTTGCAGGACGCGGCTTGGATAGACGCGAAATACGGTGCCGAACGCGTGGGTGGCAAAGTCGGCCGGGATGAGGTCCGCGGAGAAAAAGAAGTCGTCATTCTGCGACAACGGTCAGCGCCTTGCAAGTACCAATAGAAGAGCTTGACGTACCATGTAGATACTATGAAGCGCGCAGGTGATCAGTAACGCGTTTACGTCGGGCGGTCGAGGACGTACAATTGGTCGTGCAGATTACGGAGGTTGGGAAACTGGGATTCGATAGCAAGACTGTTGAACACGGTGTCCGTATACTGCGAGAAGTACTGCGAGTGGTGCGTAACATCGATCTGGACGTCGCCGTCCGGCTGGCTTGTGTTGAGCCACGCAGGGACCTGGCCTAGACGCGGCACAGTCTGCGTCTGACGCGCATGCGGGCAAGGCGCAGACTCTTGGTCCTGCGTGTTGATCGCGTAGGTGTCGTTGCCCTCGTCGTTGGGCACGGGTAAGTCGCCCGTGACGAGATGGATGCGGTTGACGTGCGGGCGGAAGTGTTGCAGGACGGAGCGGAACGAGTGCCGCAGTTCGTCGTGCTCTCTGCAACAGGCAGTCAGGAACGGGCGCTTCGACGACTGACGGAGCGCGCACCGAAATAGTTTCAGACGGCTGGGCTGGTCCGCGATCGACTTGGAGCCCACGGGCAGTGTCGAGCGCTCGTACGCGAGATACGCTGCGCGGTGGAGAGCCTCGCTGCCGTTGGACCATGTCCTGCAGAGACGGTCGTGTGAGCGAGAATAGCTAGTCGCGTGCCCGTCGTAGACGCACCAAACAAAGTCAAACGTCGGCGACGGCGCGTCGGGCGCGCCGCACGGCTTGCCCTCGCCGACGAACGCGTCGAGACAGTCGCCCGGCAGCGACTTGGACGTCTGTAATGGGCGGAAGTCGGGCGTCGCGGGCGGGCGGGCGTGGACGAGCCGATACTGCGCGTCGTCCGCGGCCACGCGCACGAGCTCCACCGCATCAGTCGCAGCACTCGACGACGGCCCTGGCTCGGCGCTGCACGTTGCGCCGTTGCTGAACGTCGTGAAGCTGAGCTGGCGCAGAGACTCGAGCGACTGCTTGTGCAGCGCCGCCCAGTCCTGCGGCGACGTCCAAAGATACAAGGCGCCAGTCGTCGCGAGCATGGCGCCGCCGGCGACTACGAATCGGCCTCTCGAACGGACCATGTTGTGTGTGTGTTGTTGAAGAAAAAAGTGTGGGTACAAAGCGAGTTGACAAAGGAGTTCAGGACGAAGGTGCAAAAGAAAGGAGAAGCGAAAGGTGAATGAGGACGCTCGAACGGCAGCGGCGGTGCTATCCATAGGCCCGGCACAAAAATAGAGGGTTTCCCGCACAGCCTCTGATGGGCGAGAATGCCTATTTTGGCCATGGCCAATCCATCAAGTTGCGCGTCATGAACCTGGTTCTGCGCCAGACGAAGAGAACGAGCAGCGACGACGGGTCGTTCTGCTGTCTCGGACCGCGCAACTCGCACAAGACTCGAAGAGGAACGAGCGGCTTCGGAGGGCTGATCCGTAACAACGACGTCATAGGCGCGCCCGCTGTTGCCACACGGACGGCCACACGATCGCATGAAGAGGTTGGCAAACGACTGAGAAAGTTACTCTCAACGCGACATAGAGCTCGTCGTCGTCGCTCAGCACTCTTCGGCGCGTACCTGAATGACTGAGACGGTCGTAGGTCTATTCGTCGCACCGCCGATCCAGACGCTGAGCACTGCAAGGGCAGACGGCCAGATGTGGCCCCAGGCCATGTATGCAGAAAGCGAAAGCTCCCCTCCAGAAGAATCATCACTAAGCACTATTCGCAGATGCATAGCGAGACTGTGGCAGGATTCCCAGCTTCATCCTGGACGTGAAGGCTGTGCGGATCCTCCGCGCAAGTCACACGCATATAGTCGGCAGGAGAGTCATTGCAGCAGTGAGGTATAACGACACAGAGCACCGCAGGAGAGACGCCAGAGGACAGTTTGTATACTGGGTTCACGAGAGTCCGAGGGAGTCGACGCCATGAGTCGCTACGGACCAGGATGAGGGATGTAGAGTTCCTGCGCATATAAAGTCCCCTGTTCAAGAACGTTCCGCTGGTAGACAGTAAGGAGCAGTGGAGGACGCGCGGGCAACGATTCAAACTGCTGAGCGGGACTGTAACTGCATTCCCCTGCTCGAAAGGACAGAGAGAAAGAGGCGGATTCGCATATGTGGATCCGCCCCTCGTGTTGTGGGTCGAACGCGGACAAAGGATCGGCGCATGCAAGGCAAGGCAAGCAGCTGTATGCGTGTTATCGTACTACAGACTTGTCGCTTGGGCTATGCAGAGCTCGGAAAACGTGTTCGTCGTCAGGCCCGGGCTTGGCAAGGTCGAGGCGTGACCAAAGCATGCTGTAATCGAGCCACAGCGGCAGCTGCAGGACCGGCTCACCTCAAAGGCGATCAGAGGGCTGCAGACGAGGCAGGTGGAAGGGAGAGGACAAGAGGCGAATCTGAGTTCGTAAACGTTTTTTGACGGCCACTGACAGACGCGCCACAGCGACGATCTTCACTTTTAGACTTTCACCTCCAACTCACGACGTCACCACTTTCAGGTTTGTCATAGGGTACCCGTGTTCCTACAAACTTCGTTCACGTTATTCCAACTAGTATTAAGGATTTCACCACCCCTATGTTCCACGTGCTGAACATATGGAATACTATATTCCGACCACGTCCCTCCACGTAGCTATTACGCTGTCTCCGCAGCCGAAGGATTGCTATATGATCGCTCCATGCGCGTTGACAGCTTTCCCACGCCCGATGTTGCCCTCCTTCCCCTCCGAGAAGGAGCTGCACCTGCCTGTGCCAGTCGCCGCCCCTGCAGCACAGCGCGCGCGGTCATGGTCATTGTTCAGAGCGCTCGTCGTCGTTGTCGGACTCGTCCAGCTCTGTCGTTTCGCGCTCTCGGATTCGTCGACGCCAGCGCAAGGTGACGGATCCGGACGCGCGATTTCGACAGACTCGTTCTTCTGGACGCGTAACGACGCGAGCTCACTGTGTCCCGGCGAGCGTGGAAACGCGTCTTACTCGGGCTATATCGGTCTGAACGGCGACTCGGACGATTCACCCAGACGGTCGTTCTACTGGTTCGTCTCGCTGCTACAGCCGCTGTAGTTTTACTGACGCTTTGTATTTTGGACAGGTTCTTCGAGGCACAGGTTGACCCTGAAAACGCGCCTGTCGTGTACGAATACGTTGTATGACGTAGGCGTGAACAATTGTGCTAATGCCTTATAGACTCACGATTGGCGGCGGTCCTGGAAGTTCTGGTCTTCTCAATCCGCTCTTTGGTCGTACGTCGAATACGGACATCTTTCGCTACTTTATCTAATGCGTTCGCAGAGTCTCACTGCACGGTTCGCGAGAACGGCACCGTCCCAAACCCAAACGCTTGGTCGGAGAACGTCAATGTACTCGCCCTGGACCACGTACGCGTCCCCTCTCGCTGATATTAGAACTCGGATCTGAGTTACACATGACAGCCGATTGGCGTTGGGTACTCATACGGTCTCGGCGTCGACAACAGTCGCGACGCCGCGCACGACGTGTACGACTTCCTGCAGAAGTGGTTCGCTGTAAACCCTCAATATTCCCGGTACGTCTTCTCCCCGCTCAACTTCATTTTGCTAAGTTGCTAAATCATGATTCCAAGTAATAATTTCGTCGTCGCCTCTGGCTCGTACGGCGGGACATACGTCCCGCACATCGCGACAGTCATCCACGAGCATAACAAGGAGCTCGCAGTAGGCCGCGGACCCGTAGGCGCACAGCACATTAACCTCGAGGCGCTGATGCTCAGCAACCCGATGTCGGTACGTTCTCCCGTTAGTACACGAAGGCAGGGCTTGACGCTCCGGACAGGACGCACGCTCGTGGTTCACCTGGCACCTCCAACAAGCATGCTACAACACAGACTTGTACAACGCCACCCAATGCGCGCACTACTTCTCCATCCTTCCACAATGTCTAGAGGGCATCGAACTCGCGTACTCCGAGCCGACGCTCGACAACCGCGTCGAGGCGACGCAATTCTGCCTCCAGATGCTCATCGGAGACACGCATGGCCGAACGACGGATAACATCAAGCATAAGGTCCGTTTTTCGTTCTCCGAGTTGGGTCTCACTCGAATACTGAGTAGTGCACTGGCGACGCGCTCGAGTGTAACCCCGAGTTCGGATGGGCCGTCGATCTGCTCAACTCGACAGAGACGAAAGAGATACTTGGCGTGCCTCAAGAGTTGACGTTTACGCCCGTCAATGTGGAAGTTAACCAGAATTTCAGCTTTGCCGGCGACCAGTACGTCTAGGTCTATCCTTTGCCGGTCATTCGTCGTTGTTTACTGATGGATGTACTACAGTACTCAACAGGCGTTCCGGTTGTACGAGCCTCTCCTCCGGGACGGTATCCGTATCCTCCGTGCGCCTGAAATCCATACCACGTGCGACCGGACTGATACATCTTAGACTACATCGGGAAATTGGACACCATCGTCGGCTGGCCGAGCACACTCTCCTTCGTACGACGCCCTCCCCCGTCGCCCCCTATTATCTCATTAATAGTATTAACGCATGCTCAGTTGCGCCTCATGAACACACAGTTCTCAGAGGAGTTCCGCACCGCGCCCGATATCCCATGGCCATCGGAGGACATCGCGACTGTACGAGCCATCGGACCCGGTGCAGGAAACTTTACGCTCGTCTTCATGGCCGAGGCTGGACATTTCGTGCGTAACACCTCCGTGTAAGACTTATACTTACGTTTTTCGTTTTTCGTAGGTGACGAAGGACCAGCCGGCGCTTGCGAAGAAGATTATGCAGCATTGGGTCGCGAACGAGCCGTGGTTCAAGTCTTGATACTGTCATGTCTTCTTGCATGTTGATTCGACGTACCTCCTCAAGTTAATACTGTCCAATCCTGGGTTCGACGCTGAGGCTTCCAATGGACATGGAGTCCAGGGCGCTTCACGGATACCGCAGAATTGCCTCAACCTAGCGACAGCCTGCAGGTGCACGGACTCGAAGTGAAAGCGTGTCAACCTGCTCAACCTGCAGGACGACTGTCCTCATTCAGGGTGCTATAGAGTAGCCTGAGTATAAAGTCGAGCGCCGGAGTGGCGTTCGCCATTCTCTGCCCCTCCTTTTTTCACCTTGTCGGAAACCATGCGCCTCTCCCCCACTTGGATCTCTCTATCCCTCGCCGCGTTGGTCATTGCGCAGAACACTGCGACTGCGCCCCTTGGTAGCAACCCTCAAGATGCCTGCATCGAGGAGTGCATCACGTCGCAGGGGCTCACTGACCCTGCCTTCATCCAATGTCAGGCGGGTGCGACGAGGTCAGCCGTTTCTGGTGCCTCTCAGGCTGCAGTAAACTTACGACAATCTTGAAATGAGGAAGAGGCGATTGACAAGTGTATCTGTTCGCCCAACGACTTCAGGAGTCACGTGAACTCATGCATCATGATGCCTGCGAAATGTGGCGACACTGCGAAGGCGAGACTTGACCAGATTTGCGGTGAGGACTGCATCTTGGTATCGATGTGCGTTCCGGATACTGAGCAATCTGCAGCCGCTGTTGCGTCGGGCACCACGTCCCCGCCTGTAACCGCCGGAGCGTCTCCCACCACGAGCGGTCCTACGCCCACGACGACTAGTAACAGCTCTGACGCCCCTGGGAGCACGGAAGCTGGCACGGGCAGTGCGATGGCTGTCGCAGTGGTCAGTTCGGTTTCAGTGGGCTGGATTCTGGTTGCGGCGATATTCCCTTCGAGCGTGAATTACATGTAATCGATACCAATTCTCTTCTGAGCCTTACTAATGTTTATTACTCCTAGGCCCTCTTTCATTACTGCAAGCTGTACCTCAATGTCTCCAGGTGAACGTTGCGAGCTCCGCAGCCTGATCGCCCTCGGTCTTGAGAGTGGCGGAATGCAAATCCGACTTGACAGCGTGAACGATGTTTGCATCGTGCAGTGCATATGCTCTCGCGTAACAGTGCCTGATCGTCAGCACACGTGCGAATCCCCACGTCTACAACACATGCCCGACACTTCTGTTGATGAAGTAGGGTATGCGGGACTACAGAAGGGTGGTGAAAGAGTGCCAGAAGAGTGCTCTTGGCATAGCAGGCTGCTAGCTCTGCCGCGACGATTCACTCGGGTTCGGACGCACTGCGGCGATGAAGTTCCATAAAGCTCCAGCTGGAAGAGGGTTTGGGACCTCAGCGCGCCGAAGACGACTGCCCCCACGCCGCTGCAGCTATGATGTTACTCGTACTTCTGATCGCCGCTCTCATCGTCTCTGTCTCATCGCAGACCACTGGGGGTAGTCCTGCGGACTCCACTACGCCCGAGCAACAGTGCTTGATTACCTGTTTGTCCAACGTACTCGCCGCGGATCCCAATCCCGCTAACTGCGTCAATATCGACACAAGGTCCGTGCGCTCATCCAATCGCAGGCTTCGAATGACCCTTTTCGAAGCGCGGGAATCGAGGCGTGTCTCTGCACAAACCCCACCTTCGCTCAGAGCGTAGGGACGTGTCTAGGCGAGACTTGCACCACAATCGCGATCGACGTCGCAAACAGCATAGTCGAATTTTGTGGTGCGCACCCCCCGGGCCACTCCGTCGAAGTCTGCTCGTGTCTGATACGTAGCACTGCAGACGAAGTCGCTTCGGCGGTTGCGAGCGGGACTGCCAGTGGTACTACCGGCACGGCGCCCTCGGGTATTATCAGCGTATCTTCCAGTGGCACCGGAATCGGTAGCGGCAGCGGTCCCGCAGCGACCACGTCGACCCAGCCTGGCCAGGCGCAGCCAACTCCATCTCCTGACGGAGACGGCTCAACTGCGAGCCCTAATCCCATAATTCCCTTTGGCGATGCATCGAAGAGTCAGTGGTCGCGTTGCACGACTGTCGCCTTCGTCTTCATCGCGATTGTACTTGTTATGTAATTAGCAAGTAATTAGTGTAGTCAACGTCCAGTAGCAGCAAGCAGGGATCGACGCGACCATGCAGCGCTGAGGAGACCTTATAGTCGTGTTATTGCAAGTAAGTATCCGATAGGGGCCCGGGGGAAACTTGATCAAAACCGAAAACGGAGTGTGAAGAGCCTGTCTGTTGTTGACCTCGGTTTTCTCGGTCGTTCCGTCCTTCGGCTGCACATCCCACATTATGTTTACCCAGGCGCTTCAGGAGCACGGCAGCCCAGCCAACTGTGGGGCCAAGGCGAAGGCGAGGCTTGACTACTGGTAACTATGTGGTGAGAAGGACCGCGTCCTGATATCGATATGCGTCCCGGATCCTTAGCAATCTGCAGCCCCTGTTGCGTCTGGCGCGATGTTCGTAAGCGCCCTAGCATCTCTCACGATGAGCGATCCTATGATTATGACGACTAGCTACGCCCCTAACGAAGCTGGGAGCGCGGAAGGTGGAACGGGCATAGGCGTACATGTCGCCGTAGTCAGTTCAGCCTCTCATGATGATTCTCTTCGAGTCGATATTTTCATGGGCTGTAAACCAGTCGAGAAGAACTCCCCCGAGGAGGCAGCCAATGCACCGAAGTAGAGATCACTGGCACAGGTCGCGAGTGCGCGAGTGCGCGCCTTTGGTCTTGAGATGAGAGTAGCGAAACGCAAATCCGAAGGCGTGGATACCACTGGTGCTCTCGCGTAACAGTGCCTGATCGACAGCACGCCCGCAAATCTTGACGTATGAACAGCAGGCGCATACGGGACTATAAGTTAGAAGGGCGTTGAAAGATTGCAAGATTGCTTTGGGTATAGGAAGCTGCTACAGTAGCGCTGCCGTGATCGGACGCACTGCGGCGATGAAGTTCCATAAAGCTCTGCTGAAAGAGAGTTGTGACCTCAGCGCTCAGCGCGCGGACCCCGCTTGGACCCCACGCCGCTGCAGCTATGATGTTACTCACACTCCTGATCGTCACTCTCATCGTCTCTGTCTCGTCTCAGACCATTGCGAACTCCACTACGGACGAGACGCAGTGCTTGACTACGTGCTTGACCAACGCACTCGGCGCGGATCCCAATCCCGCTAACTGCGGCAACCTCGACACAAGGTCTGTGCGCTCATCCATGGCTGGCAATAGCAAGCGTCTAGTGACACGGCGCCCTCCTTAAGCACGGGAATCGAGGCGTGTCTCTGTACAAACCCCACCTTCGCTGGCAACGTAGTGGAGTGTCTAAAAGAGACTTGTACTACGATCGCGATCGACGCAGCAAACGATATAATCGTATTTTGCGGTAAACCCTACTTACACCGTATATACGTACCCTTCGTTTCTAATTGTATTGCAGACGAAGCCGCTTCGGCGGTTGCGAGCAGTGGTACTACTAGCACGGCCCCAACATCGATATCTTCGGGTGTCGGGAGTCTTCCTCCTATTATAATCAGTGTATCTTCCAGTGGCAACGGAATAGGTAGCGGCAGCGGTCCCGCAGCGACCACTTCGACGCAGCCGGAACAGGCGCAGTTGTCGCTTTGTACGACCGTTGCCTTCGTCTTCATCGCGACTGCACTTGTCATGTAACCAAATTAGTCGACTTCCAGTAGCAGCAAGCAGGTATCGACGCGACGGTGCAGCGCAGAGGAGATGTTGCAATTATCCGAGAGCGAGAAAACAAAATCGGAGTGCGAAATAGCCTGTCCGTGGTTGACCTCGGTTTTCTCGGTCGTTCCGTCCTTCGGCAGCACATCCCACAGTCCGCGTCGTTGGCAAGACGACCCCACGCACCTCTATTCGAGCCGGGCTATTCATACACCTTTACACCGTCGACTACGGAGCTACGGCATGGTAATCACCCTGACCGCAGGAAGGCTCGCCCAGACTCCAGCACAGACTCAGGGCGAATCGGACTACCATCTGCGCTGCTTTGATCTCGCTCCTATCTGCCCCGCCAGTGTGGGGACAAGAGCCGGGATCGTCGTTGAGCGCGTATAAATACGCAGGAAGGGGTCCATCGCAGCGGCTCCGGAGGGCGGTGCGTGTGGTCGTCACGCTGTGGGATCGCGAACCATATCTGGGGTATCCGGTCGTGATGGCTTGTTCTAAGTTTGGGACCTGAAGACGCTGCGAGCTCGACGAGCTCGCCACTGGAACAGTGCTCAGTCACGGTTCCCTCTGGCCTCGATTACAGGCATATATGGGTCCAAGTTCTCACAGCTCTGCACGCTGACGCCGCCTGTTCTTGGTACGTCTAGCGCGTCTAACTTTGCCATGACAGTTGCCGCCAGCGCAAATAGCGCAAACAACGGCTTACCGACTCGCGACGGCCCTATCCAGGCTATGTCGTCGCAAGCTGTCCAAAGCACTCCTTGATGTCCCATTGGTGATGGACTCCGCGCGTATTTATGCTGGCCCCACCGCCCGGAAGTGTTGCCCGCTCGTTGCTCCCCCGGCCAACGGATTGTTCTTGTCCTCTCGACTTTCCTTGACTCTTATTTTTTACTTGCAGCCACTTTCATTTTCGCATCTGTTGAACAATGCGCTTCACTTCGTTCGCTCTCGCTGCTGCACTGGGTGCTAGCACCTCCTTCGTTTCCGCCACGGACATCCAGGTGACGGTCGGCGCGGACGGCCAAAAAGCGTTTGTTCCCAACTCCGTTACAGCCGCAGTCGGCGACACCATCGTCTTCACTTTCAAGGGCGCCAACCACACCGTCACCCAGAGCACGTTCGCCCAGCCCTGCTCGCCGCTCGCCGGCGGCGCCAACTCCGGCTTCCAACCGGTGCTCAATGGCCCGGAACACGTCCTCCGCATGAACATCACCGACGCCTCCGCGCCCATCTGGATGTTCTGCGCGCAGCCCGGCCACTGCGAGAACGCGGGCATGGTGTTTGCGGTCAACGCGCCGACGGAGGGCAACACGTTTGACAAGTACAAGGCGAACGCGCTCGCACTCGGCACCGGCGCGACGTCCGGCGCTCCTCCCACCACCAGCGCGCCCGCGTCTGTTCCTGCGCCAGCACCTCCCCAAGCCGGCGCCGGCTCCTCGAGCACTCCCAAACAGATCCCCGTCGTCGTCGGCGCGGACGGCCAGCTCCAGTTCTCCCCATCAAGCACAACGGCGAACATCGGTGACGAGATCGTCTTCATGTTCGGCGCCGCCGGCAACCACTCCGCGACGCAGAGCACGTTCGGCGCGCCCTGCACGCCCAAGCCAAACGGCTTCGACTCCGGCTTCGGCAACAAGCAGGCGATCAGCAAGACGTTCAAGGTCACCACCACCGACCCGCAATGGTTCTACTGCGCGCAGACGTCGCCCGCTGTGCACTGCCAGAAGGGCATGGTCTTCTCGCTGAACGCTCCCGCGTCGGGCAACACGGCCGACGCGTTCCAGAAGGCTGCCATCGCAACTGCCGGTGGTGCCACGGCAGCTACGCCCCCTACTACCGGTGCTCCTGCATCCGCGCCCCCTGCGACTGGCGGAACCGTCCCCGCTGCAGGCCCGCCGGCTGACGGCACCGCTGCGCCCCCCGTCGTCTCTGCGCCTGACGCTGGCGCGACTGCGCCTACCACCGGCACTACCGTCGCCGCGCCTGGCCCTGACAGCGCTGCTACCGGCGCCACAGGCACCACGAGCACCGTCGGCGCTGCCGCTACCGGCGGTGCTGCTGTCCCTCCCTCTGCCGGCGGCGCTGGCACGTCCACCACGACTACCAACTCCATGACCGTCATCGTCGGCGCGAACGGCCAGCTCGAGTTCTCGCCTCCGTCCGCCAAGGTCGCCAAGGGCGGCTCTGTCACCTTCGTCTTCGGCGCCGCCGGCAACCACAGCGTCACCCAATCCACATTCGGCGCGCCGTGCACGCCCAAGGCGAGCGGTTTCGACACCGGGTTCAACAACAAGCTCGCCGTGAACAAGACCTTCCCCGTGACGGACGACACTACGCCCCTGTGGTTCTTCTGCGCGCAGACGGCGCCCAAGTCGCATTGCCAGTCCGGCATGGTGTTCTCGCTCAACGCGCCCGATACGGGTAACACGGCCGACGCGTTCATGAAGGCCGCGATGAACACGTCTAACACGCCCACGACGCCCACCGACAACACCACCCCCGGCAGCAACGCGTTCACCGTCAAGGCCGGCGCCGCCGTCTGGGCGCCCGCGCTCCTTGCCCTCGCGCTCGGTATGTTGTAATCGGTGGACTCTTGGACTGTTGCACTGTTTTTACGACGGACACTAGAACTGATTGGTTAAAGTCACCATCTCACTCGAGCCTGAGCTTGCTCCCGTGTAACTGCGCTCGTTTGCTTGTCATGATCCCTTGGCGGACTCTTTTCTTTAGCAAATTTCACGTCGGGTCTGCGACCTGTAGTTCATCTCAAGTGCTGAGATGGACACCATTTCACTCTCATCAGCGTGAACTACTGTATCTGAACGCAAGACGTTGACGGTTGTGACGCGAACACTGAGTGGCTGCGACATTGACAGGAATGCGACGTGAGGGGTTGGATCTACGACTCCTAGACTCGGCTGTTACACTATCCCTCACTCTCTGATATCCAGGCAGGCAGGTACGGCCTCAAGAATCACGATGAGCTCGAGGCGTAGAGTCTGCTTGTCCCAGACGCTGGTTGGTCTTTGCGCATCAACTACAGTGTCCGGTCACTTCAGCCTTGCGCTCTACAACGACACGACGACCATCTGCATCCATCCATTCAGAGCTGTCCGTCGCGTTGCAGTCCTTTGATATATTTGGGACTCGGTCGCCGGCGCAGCTGTGGACAGTCGACCCGCCAATGCTTTAGTGGCCCAGGAGGCGCACGTTCCGCTGCACCGGCGTATCTTTCACGACATCGGCGCATCTTCGACGACATCGGCGCATGTTCGACGAGCCTTGGGATAAGTTATTGTCGGACGATGTGGCGACGTTCAGGTAGCATATAAGTAGGATACATAAGCGAGAGAGGTCGAGCGTCCGGTTCGGCGTTCACATTCACAATGCCAGCGACAAAGCAGATGCCAGTGCGAGGGCTAACGCTCCTGCGACGAGCGGTTGCGTACTATGAAGCGCCCCGCCTGGTCCATCAGCGACGTCTCCTGCTTTCGTATTGCCTGTGTGCTCTCGAGTCTTAGTCTCGGAGACCCTAGCTCGCATTCCAGCCACGCACCTTTGCAGACCGTCTTGAGCGCGTTATCCACGCTCGTCGCGACCCCGGAGCACTTCTGCTTGAAGCACTGTACGACGGTGTCGTGTATGTTCCCACTCGAAGCTTCGCACACGCATGCTTTGCCCGTCACATCCGTCGCATTCGAGCTCGTAATCGCCTTCCCGCCGTTCTGGATTACAGCGTCTACATCTGCGAGCTGTGCGAGGGGTAAGAACTTATGAGCACCGGCTCCGACAGCCCGCGAGGCCAAACGCGGTACGCACGCCGAGGTTGACGCAGTCGGACGGTCCACCGAGCGCGGTGCTGATACAGGTCGACGCGCACGCCGTGGCATTTAGATCCTGCGCGAGCGCACCGAGTCCAGCGGCGACCAGCGCAACGAGAACGACTCTTGGTTGCCAGAAGATCATTGTGTGTAGGTTGGGTGGAGTGGCGGGAACAACAGCAACAGTCGTGAAGTAAAGGTCGAGGCGCAGCCAAGAATAGCACGAGTCGCGGGCGGTGGTGGAAGTACTCGTGCCAAGTTGGGAACTGGGAAAAGGGAGGAAAGCGCCTGCGGTTTGTCCTCGATGTTTGACTCTGGTGGCTGCGGAGAAGGGGCGCTCGTCAGGGATCCGGCCACCGGCGACGGATGCTGATGCGGAATTTCTCCCAGCAAACTCGGCAACCTTGTACGTCTCTCTTTCGACCCTTGTCGCTCAGAGAGTCTGGACGCTGTTCTGTAGCTGGGTGGATGTCTTTATCTCCTCGGAGAGAACGTGCACTTTCTAGCTTGTTGCAGTTCTGCCCGTTCGATGCTTGACTCTCGGACTACTTGCAACTATTTCGATTCTACATTCTCGAGTATATCTTTCGAAAGATAGGTTCACTTTCATCCGACAAAGGGCTGGGAAGCTAGAGGTCGGTCACCTTCGCGAGCACCGTAAGTCTCCACAGCTTATTCGCGTTGACAGACAGAGTCTAATAGAGCCTCGGTAGAACACAAGATATAGTAACATCTATGGAAGGCCACAGACGCCCCGTCCAGACGCTTGGATGCCAGCGCAGCTTCCCTCTCAATCTCGAGCAGGAGTTCAACTGCTAAGAACGCGGAACCGTGACCAATTGCCAAGCGTCCCATTGGTAGGTGCGTGCCGCGCTGCACTAGAATACTTACGCAGAAACTTTCGCTGTGCAAGTATATGCAGCGTCTGTCGTTGCACGGAACGCCACTTCGTACTGTACTTATCGACGAGGCGATCCATGGCCCTTGTCTTACCCCGCATGCCGTCACTCTTCTTGCTTCCGCGCCCTCATCATCCGTAATCGTAAAATCGAAATACATGAGTGCGCACACCGTCAGCGATGGCGGGGGGCACAGTAGCCCCTCGCGCGTCGCGGACAACCCCAAAAAACCCCCGGACAAGGGGGCAGCGCAGTCCGTCGCCCCGGGCGGCGGTAACGCGCAAAAAGTACATACAACGCCAGGCGGCAGAGTCAAGGCATTCTTCATGTCAGGCGCTAGACGCTCGGTGGCAGCGCTCGCGTCCCCCACGCGGAGGTCGCGCACCAGAACGGAAGACGGTGTAGACGAGGAGGCGAGGGTAGCGCCGTCGTCGGAGGACAGCGTGCACCCGGGAACCCCGAGTACGAAAAGACGTAAGAAAGACAAGGACGACGTCTGGTCGAGCGCGCCTATGGTCCCCGAGGCCATCATGACGGACGAGTCGCACGAACACGACGCAGAGAGCGAGGATGGAGAGGACGTCTTCTCGGCGCGGCCGACGATCGCGCCGATGACCATGCCTCAGCCGCCCACGCAGCGGACGGCCCTCGCGTCACCCACCGGGGAGCTCGAACCCATGGAAGAAGACGAAGACGATGATCCAGAGTCCACAGCGGCCAATGAACTCGCCAAGGACATTGCAGACCTCCGCGAACGCATCAACCCCCGCACGCTCGCCGCCTTCTGGGTCCGCAAGGAGATCGTGAACCTCCTGGCACACTGTGGCGACGTACGCGCGCGTACACTGACGGGCGCCAGCCTCCAGTTCGACTTTGACGCGCCGACGACAGCACCGCAAGTAGCGCCCGTCGCACCCGGCTCTCGCCCAGCAGACGAGCATACATCAACGTCAGAACGGCTCCTCCGGCTGGAGGAAGGAATCGCCAAGATACAGAGCCTCATCGAAGGCCGCGTTACACAGCAGTCACCCACTCAACCTGTCGCTGGAGCGTCGCCGACGTCCCCCGCGTCCCACCCTTCAGACCCATCGTCGTACGCGGCCAAGGCAGCGCAGCAACCCACTTCGCAGACGCCAACCGCACAAAAGCCTGCTGCAACTCCCGCCGCACCGAGTCCGGACCAGCGGGGGAGACGCTATGACGAGGCGAGGGCGATCTTCCAACTGGCTACACCACTCTCGCGTACGGACAGACTGGAACGCAGCAAGACGATCGCAGCAGATACGGAAGCCGTCAACCTCGCGCTGATCGAGGAATGTGGCTCCACGGACGGCCCTCGTGTGGCCGGCCTCAGCTGGTCGGAGAATGGCAACCTTGTCCTCATGGCGATGGACGGGTACACGGGCGCTCAGCTGACGCTGCACGCAGACACGATTGCGAAGGCGGCGGGGATCACGTGCGCCTTCAGCGCCAGACAGGATACTCCATGGCACAAGGCCACTCTCACACGCGTTCCGACAGTAGGCCCAGACGGCCAACTTCTGTCGGACGCGGACGTGCAGGCAAACCTCGCACGAGGCAACCCACGCTTCGCCGCTCTGTCGCTCGTAGACTGTCTCTCCCCGGTTCACTGGCTCACGAGCGAGCTTGCGCGCCGTTCCCAACCTTCGGCTAGCATGGTCGTGTGCTTCGCGAAGAAGGAGGACGCGGACACCTTCCTCACGCTGAACAACCGACTATACGTATTCGGGCACTCGTGCGGGACGCGCAAGTTCGACGAGAGAAACGCGGACCCGATGTGCACGAACTGCTGGACTATCAAGCCGAAGCATCGCACCTCAGGATGCCGCGGGGAACCGAGGTGCAGGATTTGCGCAGGTAGACATCACTCGGACGAGCACCAGTGTGACAAGTGCGCGGCCGAGCTGGCTGAGTCGAACGGAGACGCCGCGATGGCCAACAACGACACACCGCGAGCACGAGGACCGTGCGAGCACATACCCCTGAAGTGCGTGAACTGCGGGGAGGCGCACGCCGCGAACGACGCGCGATGTGCACATAGGCGAAAGATAGTTGGCTCGAACGCATCGGCTCCCCCGATGTCAGGAGTTGCCGCGCAGAAGAAGAACGCGCGCCGCCGGGGTAAGCGCTCCCCTGCGACGGGCGCGAATGCGACGAAACCGATCGAGCAGGAGAACCCGGAAGGCGAGACGAGGCACGACGAAGGATGGCCAGAGACGTTGGATTACGGCTCGGCCGAGCAAGACGCGGAGAAGGCCCCCACTGCCGCAGCGGCGACACCTCCAGACGGCGAGGCGGTGACCGCCCAGGAGCGCGAGGCGACGCAGGAGGCGACGCAGAGGACACAGGACGCGGAACCCGGTGACGCGGCGCCCGTCCTCGTCATTGATAACGCACCGAAGCCCCTCACCGGTCAGGCGAAGCGGGCGGCTAGGATCAAAGCGTTGAAGGAGGCGTTTCACAACGCGCCAGACGAGGAGCACAAGCGCTGGGTGTCGAGGGCGAACGGAGACGTCGAGATCGCGATTGAACTCGGCCTCGCGCATTACCAAGGCAAGTCAGGCCCTGGAGACCGTAAGCTGAACAACCTCCGCACGCGCTGGGCAGTGTTGAACGCACCACCAAAACCACAACCCGTCGCGGACCCGACGACGCTGGACACTCCCCCCGCCGCACCGGCGAGCAAAACCGCCATATCATTCCTCGTTACGCCTCATGAGTCCGCGTAAGGATCGTCGACGTCGTCTCGCCAATCTACAGACGCGCTTCATCAGCGCGAACATGAACAGGAAGAACCAGGACACTCACGCGTTCTGGCATGACGCTAATGACTCTTACGACGTAGTATGCTTCCAAGAACCCTGGTGGGACGCGATAGGGAATGGGAGCAGAGGAGCGGTGAGCCCAGGACCAGGCTGGGTGTGCACGCTCCCGGTCAGATCGGTTGCAGACGAGGACAAGCCGAGGGTTCTGACCTTCCACCGGGTCAGAGCAGGGGTTCAGGTCGTGCCCAGGTACGACATCGTGGAGGACCTAGACGTGATGTTCTTCGAGCTCAGGCAGACCGGCCGTCCTACACTCCTAGTGGGCAACGTATACAATCAGCATCCATTACGCACACCACAAGGCAGCGTCGACCCCGCAGACCGACGCAGGCTTGCCACGACGATCAGGCGCGTCTTCACGGCGGAACTGCGGGATCGGCTGCCGCGAGACGTACCCACTCTTATAGTAGGGGACATGAATCTCCACCACCAGCTGTGGGAGACTCTCGAAGAGGACCCATCGCAGGAGGCGCGCGACTTCGTCGAATGGATGCAAGACGCCGGGTTCAGCCTCGTTAACGAGCCGGACAAGCACACGTTTCACTCACATAGCTCAGACGCGCGCTCAGTACTCGACCTCCTATTCGCCAACGTTCCGGCGCTGGCGCTTGACGTGGTCAAGGACTTCTTTGTGGACCATGCCAGCACGCTCTCGTCGGACCACGCCGGACTCTGCTGGAGCGTCGACCCCGGACGCGAGGTGATCGATAACGAGACGGGTGCAGCGTACAACTGGAAGAAGGCGGATGAGGAGCTCTTTAAGAAGACGCTCCGGATGGAGTTGGACAAGAGGCCGGAGGTTTTCGACGCCCTACGCTCATTCGCTGAGGACGTTCCGCCGGCTGTCATCGAGGTCGCCGTAACTGCCATGCACACTGCCATGAGCGCGGCTGCTGACGCAGCCGCGCCACGCCGGCGATCCAGTACGCAGTCGAAGCCCTGGTGGGACGCCGACCTGGACAACGCGCGGGATGCGGTCTTACTTGCCAAGCGCGCTCTGGCGAACGCGCCGCACTTCATTTCCACCGACCGACTCAGGCAGCAGCTCTCGCACGTCGCGGGCGTATTCAGGCGCCTAGTCAAGAAGAAGAAGCGTAAGTACTACCGCGAGAAGCTGTCGTCCGCCACCTCAAAGGACATGTGGGAGTTCCCTAAGTGGACGAAGGGACGGCGACAATATCCCACTCCCCCCATATCCAGAGGCCCAGACCTCCCGCCAGCAGTAGAGCACGCTGACAAGTGTCGCGCACTGCGGGACGTCCTCTTCGCGCCGCCGCCAGACCTTGGACACCGGGCGCCAGACTTGTCTACTCCGCACCGATCTGCTCGCCCTCTTCCGCTCCCCTCGCGCGCACAGGTCTTGAAGGCCATCCTCAAGCCCGATCCTCACAGCGCGCCAGGTCCCACTGGAGTGGGCAACCTGGCACTGCGTTGGGGCTGGTGCGTCGCGGAAGACGAGATGTACCTTCTCATCGCGCAGTGCGTTCGCGTCGGCTACCACCCGCGCATGTGGCGCACATCGATTGCAGCGTGCCTCAGGAAGATCGGGAAGCCAGACTATTCGATGCCTCGCGCTCACCGCATTATTCACTGCTTGGAGAACTTCGGGAAGACGCTCGAGAACGTCCAGGCGGAACTTACAGCTTACTTCGCGCTCGAGCTCGGGCTGATCGCCGACATGCAATTCGGGGGCGTACCAGGGCGCTCAGTGGACGACGCCGCGCTGACTTTCGTGCACGACGTCGAGACAGCGGCCAAGAGGGGCCTCGCCACCTCGGCGCTCACGTTCGACATCACCGGATATTTCGACAGGGTCAGCCACCCCCGCTTGCTATCGATACTGTACGAAGGCGGCATGCCACACCCGCTGGTGAAGTGGGTGGCGTCGTTCCTGTCTGAGCGCCAGACCGCGGTGCGACTGGACGGGGAAACGGGCGCGATGGAGCCCGTGCAGACCGGAATACCGCAAGGCTCGCCCATCTCCCCGATACTCGCTGCGATATTCAGCAAGACGTTGGACAAGAAGCTCAAACAGACGTACGAGGCGCTACGCGCCTCGCTCCCCGCAGCGCACCGATCCACACAGGGCAGACTGATCATGTACGTGGACGACGGCAAGTTGTACGTCTCCTCGATGTCGTTCGAGTCGAACGTCGAACATCTGCGGAAGCTATACGCCGTCGCCAAGGAATGGGCTACGAGCGAGGGGCTAGAGCTTGACGACGCGAAGCGCGACCTGGCGCACTTCACGCACAAGATGACCCGTCTGGACGGCGAGCTCCTGCGCGACGTTCCGCGCCCGACGCTCTCCCTTCCCGACAACGCGGGCGGATACTCAGTACTGCGCCCGTCCCCTACTTACCGTTGGCTTGGGATTTACTGGGACGCGAAGCTCCAGTTCGGTGCACACGTCAAGAGAATGGCGGCGCGAGCAGACGGCGTAGTCGATGCGCTGGCGATGCTCGGTAACACGATGAGCGGTATGCCCCCCATTCTCCTGCGCAGCGTGCACATCGCGTGCACGCTATCCATCCTCTGCTTTGGCGCCGCGGTATGGTACACGGGCACATAGCAGAAAGGCCTAGTCAACACGCTCAACGTTTCGCTCCGTCGGGGTCTGCGCCAGGTGCTGGGCGCGTTCAAGACCACTCCCGTCGAGGCGCTGCACGTGGAGACCTCCATACCCGAGATGGACATTCACCTCGAGGACAGGCGCGGCACAGCCGCGCGCCGGTTTGCTCGCATGCCCGAGCAGCATGCGGTCGTGCAGAGGCTTGGACGCAGTTGGAGCCGCGGAGTAGTCTCCTCGAGTCCGCCGCCGCTCACGCCATCGAGGTCTTCCTTGGACAACAAACTCTCCCGCTTACAGCGTCTGGGCGCGCTATACCCCGCGGACGGAGAACGTATAACGGCGCGCTACCGCGCGCCGTGGTGGTCGAGAGAGGAGAACGCAGAGTGGGCGGGTCGCCTGGTCATCGCGCCGAAGCAAGACGGCGTGGACAAGAGGCGAGCCGCGATCGCGCACCAGGCAAAGATCAAGGCGCTGCGCAAGGATCCCCGGCACGTCGTGTCGTACACGGACGGGTCGTTGCTTGATGACAAGGCAGGAGCGGGCTTCGCGATATACCATGAAGACAGGCAGGTAACGTCGCGCGCGATCGGACTAGGCAGAGAGGCCGACGTCTACGATGGCGAGCTCAGGGCGTTGGAGCTCGCCGCGCGCGCGGCTATCCCGTTCGCGGCAAACTTACCCATTAACGACTTTACTCACGTTCACTTTTTTGCAGACAACAACGCCGCCGTTTCGCGTTCCGTAGACTGTGCGCCTGCCCCGGGTCAAATGTTCTCTATAGGTTTCTCTCGTACGATTGAGGCTTTCTTGGCGCAGGACGAACGGCACCGGGTCACGGTGGAGTGGGTCCCAGGGCACGAGGACCTTTCCTGGCAGGAGGCGGCGGACACACTTGCGAAGACGGGAACGACGCGTACCTCGGCGCTCCCGGTCGCGTCGACGTTGACGCGCGCAAAACGCAACGCGACCAAGGCAAAAATCGGCGCCTGGACGGCACGCTGGCAGGCGGGAACGCGTCGTAACTCTTACGCACCCGCCAACCGCATACCCCCGTCGTTGCGTCCGACTCCCCACCTACGCGCGCTCGACAAGCGCACCCTGTCGCGACTCACGCAGTGTCGCACGGGTCACGCTTTCACTGGAGAATACAACCTCGCTATCGACAAACCTGAGCGCGGTCTGGAGTGTCCTTGCGGCGAGGCTCTCCAGACTCGCGAGCACATCCTCATCGAGTGCCCTCAGTTTGCGCGTCACCGTCACATTCTACGAGACGCAGTACCCGCGCTGTCCCTCACAGACCTTTTGGGGACACGCGAGGGTATCAAAGCGACCGCGAAGTTCATCCGCAAGAGCGGTGCGTTTGGGCAGCCCACCGCTCTCGCGTTGAACGACGCTTAACCTCCTAGCGCGCGCCTACGGCGCGCGCCCGCGACACTCCTGCCCACCTCCCGACCCACCCCTCCAACGCGACCCGGTGCCAGAGCCCTGCCCGTCTGCGAGGACACTTCTCCCCCCTCTCTATGGTCTATGGTTATGTTTATGTTCTTTCTCGGCTTGCTCAACTTAGTGTTTGACCCCCCTTGTGGCCTTGAAGCTCCTGTGTGTCAGGGTTCCACATACTCTCTTTCTTTTTCTCTTTCTATGGTCTCTTTAGATACTATATAGTCTCCCGCGCTCATGATCCCGGCCGTTCTCGCTTCGTTGATATCTGTGCC
>KV426378.1:0-36943 GCA_001632375.1 Exidia glandulosa HHB12029
CACGACCGCCATCGCCGACGTCTCCGAGAGCACGTTCGTGGGCACTTGTCGCAGACAGCTTCGCGGAGAATGGTTGCAAGAGGTGGCGCAGATGTACGGGATGATCTATGCCGATGTGCCGCACATGCGAGGCGTGGCCGTTGAAGGTGTGTCTTCACCGACCGTGTAACCGATGATATGCTGACTGTCTGTGCAGTATTGGCACAGAATTGGATGGAAGAAGTGACCTTGTATTCACTTTTCACGAACTGAAGGCGGGCGACAAGTGAAAGATGCGACAAAGAATAGTCCATGTACTGTACGACGAGTCTGATCATTCTGCAGTCACGAAATTCCTTTGAATCTATGCAGTTCCTGTCCGCACACAAGGCCAGATCGGTGGCGAGCAGCGGGCGCGAGAGAGTGAGGTAAAGGGCAACAACCGCCGGGACCCGACATCGAAGGCGTTGAGTGAACCACGCCATATTGTAGTCGTAGTCGTCATCTATTGGCACGCCGTCCTGGCTCACTTCTACGTAAACAGGGTCCGCAAGAGCAGACCTCGAGACCGCAGACACGAAGCAACGAACACAAGACTGAACGGGAAAGAATCGAGTCCAGAGCGAAATATATACCCCGTACAAGTGCACAATCCAGACAAAAACGTAGGAAGAGCCAATACAGTCCGCCCGTGAGGCCCGGTGCAGCGTGTAGGTTTCTGCTCGGGGTGTGTAAGAGGGAAAGACGCGACGCGCTCAAGGGGGCACCGGAAGCAATTGAATTGAACCGGGTCGGTATGCGCTGCAAGCCCTCCGTGGGTGGACCTACCTACCTAGCTCCGGCGGAGACTTCCATATATGGAAGGTCATCCGCGGAGCCGGAACCATATATCATGATCCGAGTTGAGTCCGATGTTCCGTCGGGGCAGTAACCTCTGCTGAGGCTCCGAAAATTGAGTTTCTATGCGCACAGATAGTGCCGCACCCTTCAAATGGCTTCCAAACTGACAAAAATTTGCTCTGAGCAGCTCGGCAAGCCGAGCTTCGGAAGCTTTTGTATATTCTGCAAGGGTGCCCGAGGTCGACCTACCTACCTACGGTGATCTCCGAGGATTTGATCCCGGTGCCCCCTTGGACGCGCTCTTCGGCTCGAGCCGCGTCACAATTGACAAATATCCATGTACGATTCTACGAATTCGAAAATTTCGGAAGTAGATAGAAAGGGTAGAAAAGACTGTATTTCTTGATCTGGGCTGAGTGAAGAGGTCTCGAAGTTGCTTGCAAACCCCAGCGTAGTCATACCGAAGGTGTGGCACAGGTCGATATTGTGGCGATTTGATAGACGTACTGCTCCAATAGGGCGTCGAGCAGTGAAATACCGAGAAAAGCCTCCGAGTGTTCTCCGGCCCGTCCGGAAGCATTGTACGGCAGATTCAGAACAACGAAGAGCACCATGGGACTGACGTCTCAAACTGGAAACCCGGACCCGAAGTAACGTCCTGTTCGATTTACCATACTGAGGGTGCTCTCATTCGAAGTTCTCCGCAGCGGCAACGGCTTCAGTGCGGCGTAAGTAACTGGCTGCACTTCCGCTTCTTCTTCCCATTCGCCCACCACTAAGAGTGTCCCCATGTCCCATCTACGTCCTCCCGCCCTCGACCCCTTTACCAAGGTCGTTCTCTCGCTAACTGCGGGCCTGCAGGACCCTCTCCATCCAGGATTCTGTCCTGGATGTCTTCGGAGGCTCGCTGGGGAGATGATTGAACCTAATGGGCAAGCCGATGCCGAGTTCGCAGATTATCTACTTCATGATCACCATGCGTTTATGACCCGTAGTATCGCATTCATCGTTGCGATGGGCAACTTGGATACCGCGGCCAGGGCGCGTGTGGGAGCCGCGCTCCTCACGCGTGTCCGCAAATGTCGCGAGAGTAGGGACGGCGACGCAGACGACGCTCCGAAGATGCGAAACGTCCATCGCGTTGTAATGGAACGGATGCAGCGGGACGCACTCTGGGACTCGGTGGATGTGCTTTCTAACATCGTTGGAGCGTGCATGGCCGGCCAGCATCGCCACCCGACAAGGCGGTTCACACGCGGAATCTGGCCGGCGTCAGTTGACGACATGCTGCCTGGAGGGGCGGATACAGCGGTTGCAGGACTGTGCGGATGGATAAGGAGGTTGCCGTTCCCAGAACAGGACCAGTTGTTCATCACAAACGTCCGCTTCATGTTCATGGACTGCCGGACGGAGCTCGGTCGTCCGCCATACTCGGTCTTGCTCGCGGACGCCCTCCGAGAGCATATGGCCGTTTTGGTTCGCAGAGGTCCTGACCCGCGTTCCTTGGTGGTAGTGGCGGATTTCATCTTCGATCTATTCGTCGGCGAGGGTTCGATACCCGACACGCACGCCTGGGCACCGCTTGCTCCGCGACTTCTCGACGCATTAGATGCGGGACTGCGCGTCACGTCCGACTCCAATGCACGAGTGGCGCTCGCGAAAATCGGGCGCCTGATGTCGGCCTTGTGTCCTGATCGACCTGTGCACCCGCTCATTCGACAATTCGCGTTCGACCGCACTAAGAACCGCTTTCAATTACTGCACCATCGTTTTGTCCTTACGATGGAGCGTCGCGCCTGCGGCTGGCTGCCATGCTCGCGCACGGAGCGCGAGATCGGTCGGAACTTGAGCGTCTGCGCAGGATGTCGCGTATACCGGTACTGCAGCAAGGAGTGCCAGAGAGCGCACTGGAAAGCGGGACACAAAAATGCATGCACGGGGATAAACAACCTTTGGGCGCAGCTCGGTAGAGAGCCTACGGTGGACGTCTCGGAGCGAGTGTTCGTGGAACTCTGTCGCAGGACCTTACGCGATGCGGATCTACTGGCAGTTGCGCGTTTGTATGGGCAGATATGCATGGATGACGCGCGCATGCATGTTACAGATGCGGATGGTGAGCCAATCCCTAGCAACCGTATGAGCGAAGAGTTAACCGTCTGCGTAGCCCTGGCGCAGTGGTGGCTGTCTTTGGCCTGAAGGAACGAACGAGAAGCCTAGTAGCAGACACGAGCGAAGTAAGGCCAGGTACGAGGAGCAAATGTTGCCATGAACAGTAGGAAAGAACCACGCTGCCGTGAGTCGCCGTAAGGAAGGACGCAATCACGAGGTCAAAGCAGGAGTTTGAGTCGCAAATAATGAGGTTCATGGAGCGCATAGTTCAGAGAATAGTCATGAATAGATATGTGTTGAAGTGCACGGTCGGCGCAAAGTCGGATTCGATTGCCTTGCAAAGATCCGCTGTACGGCGTGTCGGAAAGTATTCATCAACAGCGCGCGGGGTAAGATAGTCACATTAAACAGTTTGCGCGTTGGGTGGCGCGTCTACGCTCCCAGATGGAACGCGCGGTTGTGCTGGGAGGAAGTCAAGAGCAAAAACGGCAACTCCCGCATCCTGGTCTCTTACCTTACCATCACGTGGTATTCTGGACGTTTTACTTGTCTTCTCGATTGTCCTTGCAAGCAATACACGCAATCTCGGAACTTTCTTGCCACCATTTCTTCCGAACTGTCATGGCGGCGACGGCGAGTCATGACCCAGTCATTGAGTCATTTTCGACAATTAGCGCCGTCTCCTGCCCTCTTAAACCCAGGTCGTCACGCTGCTCTTGTCTATAACCACTAACACCCGCCATGGACGACTTCGCTGCCATGCTTGACCTCGTGCCACCACGCTCGCCGTCGCCACCACGGTCGCCGCGCGCTATAATACCGTACGCCGTTGACATGCCCGACGAGCTGCTGCGTCAGATCTTCGAATTGGCGGTCATATCGAACCGTTACGCAGCGCGGAACCTTATGCAGGTGTCAAAATGGGTACGCGCGTGGGTCATACGGGCCTTTTACGAGATCGCGTTCGTCAAGAGCAATACCGAGGTCCAGACGCTCGCGAAGCGACCCGACCGCTTACTGGCGAAGGTACAGTCGCTTTGGATTGGGCCGCGACTGAAGAAACCTGGTATGGAGGTACTGGCGCGTATGCCGAACATTACCAGCCTCGCTCTCCCGCAACCATCGCCTAAACCCGTCGATGCGTTGCTCCATCCCGACGTACGTCTGCGCGAACTCACATTATCGAGCTACTGCTCCGCGCTTTTCGGCAGCGATAGGTACCACCCGCTCATGTCGTTCTCTACCTCGACGCTCTGCACGCTCACGCATCTCCGGCTTGGACATGTCTACGAAAATCTTATCAGCCAACTCACGTCGTCAGAGGTGCCCGTACTACCGCTGTTGACGCACCTTTCCTTCGACGCCTATCATGGAGACTCCATTCCTCGCGAGAACGGAGTGCCAGGAGCGCGTGGCTGTCGTCCTGCAGACGAGTACCGGCGGATACTGGAAGCTCCCTCGCGAATAGACCTCCAGATCCTCGTCGTGGTCGTCTTCCCCGGCGAGGAGCTTCATACCGCCGAACTTCTCGCGATGCGACTTCCGCGTCTGGTAGTTCTGATAGAAACTACAGGGCCGCTGAAGTCGCGCGGGGGAGAATGGCTCGCGGCCGCGAGAGGAGAGCGTGGATTCTGGGAGAGGGCTGCGAGAGATGGTCGCACTTTTCGTGATGCCTTGCCTGTAACCTCGTGATTGTCGAGTCTAAACAGATACGCGTGCTCCTACGACACTTTGACTCATGGACAAATGCAAGTGGGACCGGCCGATCAATTGATATGCATTCGCGTAGTGAGGAAAAAATGTCAATATCACGTATAAGGATCACGCTACTCAGATCTGCGCAAGATCCGAATACCTTTGAAACGAAATTTCACGGTGCGTCCAGCCTGTGTCTGTGTTTGCTTGAAATTCATGACGAACACAGCTCTAGTGCGATGCGGGGAAGACACGCTTGTAGTGGTTCCGATGGCAGTGTGATCCCACGACCTCACCGCCCCCACGGCTGCTGACGTGGCCCGCGGCCGCGCTCTGCTTCTTTCCCTCTTACTTCGACCATCGCCCTCTTTCTTGTCGCCGATTACAAGAACATGCAGTCCACTCTGGCTGTAATCTTCAACAACTTCACGACCGCTTTGCGGGATCCTGTTCACCCGAAGCTTTGCGTCTGCTGTCTAGCGAAGATGATTCCTCCAGGACCCAGCGAGTCTCAGCGCACCTTCGTATCCATGTTGCGGCGCGGCCATGCAGACCTGCTCAATGCGGCTCTGTTGTTTATCGTTACTGCCAGCGGATTCGACGCGGAATTGCTCGCCGTCGACCATCAGCTGATGCTCGAGACGCGTCGCTGTATGAACCGCTCAGCACGGGAACCTGCCATACGCTCCGAACATCAGCAGATTCTAGACGCAACAACGACTGGAGCTCTTCTGCTCGTCATCGAAACGCTCTGCTCGTATATCAATCTGTGCCTGCGAGCAGCAGCACAAGAACCGACCCAACGCTTCAGTCGACATCGGTGGCCTACTCGCTTGGAGGACTTGTTGCCCAAGGGCGGCGACGCGACGATGCGCGCACTTTGCGCGTGGTTACCCCAGTCCAAGTCGTTCGTGGTTACCCAGACCGTTCGCGGGATTTACAATGCCTGCACCGTGGAGCTGCTCCCACATGTCACCATCATCCTCGACGCTATCCCTGTACCCCTAGCCTGTGCTACTACGGAGCTTAACGAAAGGTCACATCCGCCCGCCGTCCAAGACGATACCACACACCCGACGCACAGAATAAATGCCCTCGCCGGGCTGATGGGAGAACTCTCGCACGCGTACGAATCAGGACGCCCCCTGACGGTGGATCCGCTCCTCGTAGCGCGTCTGCTCACAGCGGTATCATTAGCCATAGACGTGGCTATGCCTGCGACATCGGAGATGCTAGTTCGACTCGCGAGCGAGTTACACTTCGTGAGCGGCCAACGCGAGCCAATGCACCCACGTGTCCGGGACCACCTGCGCGTGGGAGCCGACCCAATCAACGCGTTCGGGAGCCTACATCAGGGACTTATAAGTACCCTGAAACGACGGGCGTGTGGTCGCCCGACCTGTACGAACACAGAGCGCGTTATCGGGAAGTCGATGCTGCTCTGTGCCCAGTGCCGCGTGGTTTTCTACTGCTCCAAGGACTGTCAGAGGCTCCACTGGACCAAGGCAGAGCATAAGACTATATGTCGAACTATGCGCAGACTATTCGACGCTGCGAATATTGCGACGTTCAGGTTGGAGCTGTCGAAGGAGGATTTTATATCTGCTTGTCGAGCAGCTCATCTCAATGACGACGATCTTGAGGCCGTCGCTGATGTGTACGAGTACATTTCGACGACTAATCAGCCTGGAAGTAAGTCAAGTATTGTTGCAAAACGTTACAGTGCCATACAATGATACTGATCACACCCAGATCGGAGGGCTCTCTGGCTGGCACAAGTCCACGCTGAGCAGGAGGGGCGACCTGGACCGTTTGACTCCGTTCACAGCGAATACGCAGCCCATCTCTTAGTCTCAGCAGCCCCTGCAAATGCCGTCGACGACAAGACCGGTACGGCTACTCTTCCAACGCGAGATGCGGTATCACTCACGGCCGTTGCATCTATCGTCGCAGGTTCACTTGTGCGGGCAACTGTGTCAGAATAATGAGAAGGCTCTGTAAATGATTTATTGCACACTATCTAGCGGATCTCTTAGAGGGTTCTTATCCGATTTCGTTTATTACAGCACTCGGCGGCTTCAGCGCCGAATATGAAGGGGGATGCCGGAAGCAAATAGCCACCCGGGGTCGCCTCGCGCTGAGACGGCCGTGAGGGCGACGCACCCACCTACTATCCGCGGATTTACTTCCGGGACCGCGGATTAGCCTCCGTTTGGTTCCGTTCCATGGGGTCTCTTCAAAGCGGCAGAGCATATCAGCTCAAGCTTACATGTCCCACATGTCTATAAAGTGTATGAACACGCATAATGACAGCGGACTCCGTGTATAGTTGACTCCGGAGCTATCTATAGTCGCCTTCAATAGAAGTGAGATGATGTAGCAGAGTTGTGAAGTGCTCAGAACTTCAAGCCCCAATCGGAAATCGACACCACTGTTGTACAACTGCACTGGGAGCTAAAAATTCTCCATCCCTTGCTTTCTATGTCCGTTTCAAAGGTCTTCGGAAGCAATTTTTGAGGGTTACAAAATCCTGTGGCGGCCCCTTCGGGGACCCACCCACCTATACATCCGGCTTCGTGTTTGCTTCCGGCCACCCCCCTGCCGAATATATCGCACACGCTCGAATGTAGCTCTCAGAGGACTCTTATCTATTACATCGCTTGAGTGATTGTTTTCTTGCCAACGCCGTCGTAAACCGTCAGGAAGCTCTGCAAGTGTCGCTTCGGATTCATAGTAGTAGTAGTAGTAGTAGCAGGAGTAGTAGTAGTCGGGCGTTGTGATTCTATTCAGACCGCTTCGGCATCGAATTGGTGCCGTGATGGACCCGTTCCGGGTGCAGTTGCTTCTCTCCTCCTCGCCGTTTCGCGCGTTCGAGCCAATGGCGCCTGGCTCCTACGCTCGCCGCAAACTTGGGCGTTTCCATTGCGCCGAATGTCTGTGTGCCTTGCCTAGCACGCATCATCCCGACTGCCGACGCCGACAGGGCGCGATGCATGCTGGAGTAGGCTCGTAACCAGCCGCATCCGCACGTCCGCTTCCGGCCGGCCGGCCTACGTGCTATAGCGGCTGGGATCAAAGGACGTCACACACATATGTCACAAATTTAGATAGGCCGCGTGACACGGGACTTAGGCAAATCGCGCCTCGCCGCACCCTCCACACATCGTTAGAAAATGTGTTTTGTAACCTCATTGTAAAATGATTTTTACGCCATTTCCAGTCGAACGAGAGGGGCGTGAATTTTCGATTTTTTCGTCAATATTCGGACAAAGAAGACCATGCACTGTCCTCAGTGCACTTTACAGGTGTCCTTTCGAGTCAGAACGGTCTTTGACTTCACCCAGGAGCAAGGTGTGTGATGGTAGGGCCCGTACTCCTTGTGAATCTGTAACCAGCGGCCGACTCCAGCTCCAAATGCAGGACTGTGTTGCTAGGACCCATCCAACTCGGCTTATACGTATTTTAAAGCACCTGAATACATGATTTCAATCCGATACACTAGATACACTATGTCACAGTGTCCTCAGACGGAGCTAAGTAGTGCCACGAGCCGTTCAGGCAGAAATACCAGCGGCCGTCGGAACCGGTGACCACAGAGCCTTGTGAAGCGTTGCTTGGCGGTGGTATAGCACTGCCCTGGGATCGGAGCGCGCGAGGGACAGACTGTCCAGGCGAGAGCGGCGCGACGAACGCGGCGAGTGCCTGAGCCTGCACCTCTGGGCGCGACGGCAACGACGGTTTGGGGCGCTTCTGTGGGCGGCTTGTCGATACGTCGTGCTGTACCGATGGACTGGACTCTGTGTGAATGGTATAAGCGGTCCAGGATCATGGGTAGTGGACGGCGGGGGACGCACCTTGCTGAACCTCGGATATCGTGCGGTTACGCTTATTTGACTGTGGTGCCTGCGCTGGCTGACGCGGCGCAGCTGGTGCAGGTGGTACGAGAGGAGTTCGCGCACGGTAGACGCCCTGGAGCGTGCAGTAGACGTCCTCGCTGTACGTGGACCAGAGCGACCACGGCCCGATGACCCGCTCCAGCACGTCCAGTGAAGCCAGCTCCGGTCTTGACGCGAGGTCTTCGATGAGCTCCTCGGGTAATATAGCCTCGTCCGTAAAGCCAAGCTCGCGGTAGCAGCGTTCCCACTCCTTGTATCGCCAGTCGCGAAGGGCGTCGATTACGTCGCGAGCGGGCTCTGCAGCGTCTTTCTTCTTCTTCTTCGGTTTCCGCTTGGACTTTATGGCGTGGCCGGGGAGCGTGCGAGCGAGGAGCGAGGGGTCGCAGAGGTCGCAGCAGGGTACTGTCGACTCTGCGCCGTCTGTAAGCGGAGCGATTCATGGGTCCGAGATAGAGCGCACCTTTGTTTGTATTCCCAAACGCGTCAGCCAGGACGCGCCGTCGACAATCGCCAGTCAGATAAAGAGCGGCGAGCCCCTCGTCGTCATCCGTCTCGACGACATGGACCTTGATGTCCCTGTCAATCGAGTTTGCGTCAGCGTCAGCCTTGAGGCCTCGCGATCGTCCATGCTGCCCTGCCCAGCCCTTCGGAGCGCGACTCTTGCGCTTCGTCTTCTCAGCAGCGATGTTTGCCACACTCTCGGCTACTTGAGTGGCAATGTCGGCCGTTGGCACCACGTTGTATGCGCTGGGCTCGACGAGCAGCACCGCAAGTCCCGTCGTTCCTGAACGTCTCGCGGCTCTGCCAGCGCGTTGAACGAACATGGAAAGCTTCTCGGGGAGCTTCCATTGGACAACGACCTCGATATTTGGCACATTACAGCCCTGTTAAGGCGTTAGTAGGATGTTGCCAGAGATACGTTGCTCGTACCATCCCTGCTGCGTCCGTACAAACGAGAACCCGTATGTTGCCAGCACGGAAGTGTTGCAGTGCTTCTTTACGGTAGCGGTGCGAGAGGGTGGCGTTGAATGGACGGACAAGACCCTCCTCTTGAAGGAACATGGGGAGTCGTGCACGGAGATGATCTATGATACGGTCTCCGTCGTCTTTCTTGTCGCAGTAGATAAATGTCGAGCGGATATCTTCGGGCGCTTGTATGCTGTCCGGCACCACGAAGTCGAGATCGGCAAAGGACGAGAGTGTGCGATGGCATGCGCGCACGACGATCGACACGTTAGGACGATTGTTCCCTTCGTCCAGATCGAGGTAATCCGAGCCGAATTGCAACTTCTTGAGCACGTCGCGCCGCACGCGAGGAGTGAGTGTGGCCGACATAGCTACGACGGAGGTGTTCGGGGGGAGGAATGCGCGTACGATGCCGAGGGACCCGTACTTCTTGCGAAATTGAGCACCCCAGTGCGACACCGTGTGTGCTTCGTCGACCACAACAGACAGAACACGATTGGCAAACTCCTTGTTGCGCAGCACGTTGTCCACAAAGCGGCGAGATAGCAACATCTCGGGAGAGATGAGGACAACTGCGTACTTGCCGGCGCATATATCCTGCGCGACGTGAGTTATCCCTCCTCTGGTCATTCTGTGGACCATACCTCCATAATGGCCGTGAGGGAGCGGCGGCGAGTGGAGTTGACGGCCACAGCCTCCAACTTATAGTCGTCCTTGAACGTTGTAACCATCTCCTCTTGCAGCGCAATGAGCGGGGAGACGAAAATGGTGACTCTCCCCTTGTGTTCTGGAAACACATGCGGCGCTGCAACAATTCCCGTCTTCCCAATGCCTGTGGGAGCCTGTACCAGGACGTCTTTACCTCTGGCCTGTGCTTTCCCTCCCTCCTTCTGGATTACATGAGCGTCGTGGTTCCACTCGAAGCAGTTCTGCATGAGCTCGCCGATTCTTTCCAGATCTTCATCTGAAACATGCGCGCGGTTTGGAGTACTCGTTGTACGCGAGGAAGCCGACGTCCTTGGACGGGCGGCCTTTCGGGGCCGTCTGTGAGGAGGTGCCATGGTGAGAGGAAAAGAGAAAGAACGAAATTGATACACCGCAACTCGCCCTTGTACTACCCAGCACATGTCACATACAGAGCGGAACAACGCACATGCAGTCCTCGGTGACCGCAACGGCTCTAGCCTAGAAGGCCAATGCGACGGGGATCGTAGGGAAGACGTTACGACGCACTCTTCAGAGGACGGGCCCTTGCGCACCCCGTACGACCCTTTACCACCGTCGTCTGCACCTTCCAGCCCAACCAACGCCCCCGAGCCTTTGCGTGGACTACTTCCATCCTCGCCCATGCCGACAACCACTCGGGTCGGTGCAAGTCACTCCCCTAGCGCAGACCTTCGTGACGCAAGTCCCGAGCCCGCGTTCGTCTCGCATGCAGCGCGAGCTCGTATGGTAGACGAGTTTGGCCCATTGAGCACATCTGGGCCTATCGACCAGACACCTTGGACGGGCGAGCAGCGTAAACGGCTTGTGCAGGAGGCCGCACAGCAGAAGCGGCGCAGAACGCTGGAGGTGCAAGAAGAAGAGCGCCGCCAAGCCATGGTCGAGCTGGAGCGCGAGCGGGCAGAACAGGACGAGGAGAGCCGCGCAGTTGCACAGCAGAACTTTGAAGCTGGGTGTGCTCGCGCACTCAATGTGCTGGACGACAGCGGCATAACGCTCGGCGACTTTCTGCTCTTCGTTCTGAACCCACAGTCCCGTGGACACAACCTGCCCACGAAGCGCTGGTTCGACTTCATGATTCGCACCGACAGCGTCGAGTCGATACTTGGATTCTGGGCAGTCGACTCTGAAACGCCGCTTTCGGTGCGGGACCGGGTAAAGAACTGGATGGTTGCCCGTGTAGCTGGATACGCTGCTCTCGAAGGCCGTCAGTTGACGAAGAGCGGGCAGCTTCGTCTGCGCGCACAGGAGATCACGGTTCAGAGCGTGCTATCCTTCGACTTCGGCTCCGTGTACGATACATTCGACCAACTCGCACCTGTCATGACCAGCGTCAGCCACGCATTTGCGACATCACGACGGCAGGAGAAGAAAGGCAGCGAGTACATAAAGAGCCGCAAACGCATAGTAAGAGGACTACGCACTCGGAGGGCATAACATTGACGCATTCGGACAGGTTGTTGCTCAGTCGCTCGCTGGACTCATGCGCGAGCACAGCCGCTTGAACAACCGCGTCGCAAACCACAACGGCCTCTACCTGTATGCGACCGGCGCGCAACGGCAGACCATCAGCGTCCTATCCCATCTCGGTGTCAGTTGCAGTTACACGGCACTCGTCAGAAAGGGTACAGCACGTACCGCGGAATCCGCATCGGGTGCGTTATAGATTCTGCACGTTCGCGTCGCCCACTGACCCTCAGTTAGATGCGGATAAACAGAGAAAGGGTCGCGCTAGCTTACCTGGAATCTTGCCGACGCTGTCCGAATCTTGCATGAAGCGGGTACGTGTTGTCACCGAGTCGGGAGACTACCTCGGCACCTACGACAACGTCAATATTCTTGACCCCGTCGCTGAGCAATCGGCAGGCCGCAAAGGTAAGCACTTACTTCAAGACTGGTCGCCGCTCATGTGAGCATTAGATGCGCTGGAAAGCGGGACCGCAAGCACAGTTAGCAAGGCACACAAACCGAATGCAGCGGCAATGCGCGCGGAGGACGCACACAATGCGTTCCTCAAGGCGGGTCCACTCGACTGGACCGACATCATTCACTCGACAGCGGAGGCGGAGATCTGGCGCGAGAGTCTCATCGACACCATCTGTTGCATTGCGGTCGAGTACGGCGGAGAAGATCTGCAGAAGTTTCAGCACGCCCTCGACAAGATGCTGCAACCCGATTCGAAGCAGATTGAAGTGCACACCTCCGACATATACCCTCTTCAGACCATGGACATCGACCAGGCGTCGATCCTGGGAAACGTCGATGTCATCAACGCGATACACGAGCAACTCGGCTTCGACAAGGACTCACCCGAGTTCAAGAACCTCGTGCGCATCCTCTGCGGTGACCAGCTCACCGTCGTGCGTATCCGCTCCATCATCGCCGCACGAGCAGGGCATGAGCGCGACGGGGAGAGCTGGACATGGGCGAAGCCAATCCCTGGCCTCTTCCACGCGGAAATGGCGGCGGTGACCTGCATGATGGTGGCGCACTGGGGCGCGGATACGGGCACGCGCGATCCTAGCTCACTTTGGTTTCACAACACCGTCTTGCAGCGGAAGGGGATCGTGCTCACCTCGCTGCCGGATTACCACGTCTGTCGCGACCTGCTAAACGTGTCGCTGCACGCTCGCGTCCTCCACTGCTTGCTTAAGGTCTCCGATAAGCCCGACCTGCAGACCCTAGGTCAGTCCATCACCACGCTGGCGCAGCTTCGTACGTACGCGACACGCGTCGTAGACGAATACGCCTCCGCAATACAGGTCGCGGAGCTGCGCGCCGGGCGACGCGATGGGCGGAAGGGGCCATTCGGCGACGACATCTTCGAACATGGTGCACTCGGTCTTCGTCACCTCACAGGATTGCGCACGTTCGCTCGGCTCGTCAAGACAGGTCGATCTGGACATATTATATTAGCTCTGAAATGGCTCGCGGCAGTGTACAAGGCTGGAGCACACCCGAAGTACGCACGAGAAGTTCTGCACCTGCTGCACAATATCCTCCATGTCTGGCCGCCTGCGCTCCGGTCAGTTGACCTCGCTCTGGAATACAACGCCACTCACCTGCCCGCAGAGACTTGATCCTGAACAACTGGTTGGTCAATCCGACGGGCACGAAGGACGGCTGGGTGCCCCTTGACTTGATGCAAGAGCACCTGAACTTCTGGATAAAGGTATGGTTGTTAGTCTCGCGCCATCGGACTGCCGCTGAGGCCGACAGAAAATATACATTGCTCACGGTAGCAACGCGTCATGGGAGTGGCTGAAGACGATCTCGCCGTGCATCGACGTCCTCCGAAAGCTCGCCAACCAGGTCCATGCGGCGCTCGGGTCCTACCAGGGGCGAAAGCACACGCCCGCGGACCTGACACGCGACATAGGAGCGCTCATGAAGAGCCTCGCCGAACACAAGGTCTACGAGCTGCGCCATGGGCGCTACATCGAAGGCGTGGAACCTGTGGTGGACTTGTATACGAGCGGGCTGAAGGCATTGACGTACGGCCCGAACGCAACGCTCGAGGAATTCAACCAGGAGTTCTTGACGCTCCAGGAGCGCAGTCGAGTCAAGCCGCTGCAGCCGTATGTTGAGAAGGCTGCGCAGGCGGCACCGACAGAGGCCCAGGGCGCCGCGACGGTGTCACCACCGGCCGCGGTAGGAATGGTGCGCATGCGCGCAGGGGCAGACGACGGGACTGACGATTACTCGCAGCCTCAGGTGAACGGAGCGACGCAGCCAGATCGCGCGAGTTTGGGCGGCGATAACGCGTCCGATTCCAGCGACTCGAGCGCCAGCGACGAGCTTGAATACGATAGCGACGGGCTGGACGAGCTGATGTTGAGCTTCAACGACGAGGGTGGTGTTGACCTTGACCCGGACAACGAGTGGGAAGGGAACAGCAGCGACGGGGACGCCGCAGATTACGACGAAGGGCTTAGCGATAGTGACGAGGAATAAATAATGCGCGGGGGCCGGCCTCGTGTTGTGCGCAGGCTGCAGTAGGACAACGTGTTCGATTGGGGCAAAGACAAAAGGGATAGATCCCGCGATGCGGCGCGCTCCGCCGACAACTCGGGTGCACTGTGCGCCCCGTCAACCTCGTGCGCCCTTCGCCGTCGCTGTATGGCGCGCTAGTGATCCTCACATACCGCAGTAGCAGCTGAAACTTTCCATATCCTGACTCTGAGGTCAAACCGCTTTGAAGGGTATAAATTGAACGTAAAATTATTGCTATGAGAAATCGTCTCGAACATCGATTTCATTACGTTCGACGTAGGTCTGTAGGAACAAAATTTTGGGTCGATGAGAGGTGCGATTTTTCTAAGTCCCGCGTCACGCCAGTATCAAGATGCGCAGTCAGATCTGGGAGTTTCCGTTGATCCCAGACGTTATAGCAGCGGTGCCTTCCGTTTCTTCCGTAGCCGCTGCGTCACGTCTGGTTACGAGACTAATGCTGGAGCTCCAGCGCAATGATCACAGTTTCTTGACGGCCACCCTCTCCTATATCATTGCAACTGGTAACGCTCGACGCGCGAACACGGTCGCCTCAGACCGTCAGCATGCGCTGAAACTCTGGATAAGGCAATGCATGGACAGTACCGAAGACCCCGAATGGCGCCGGCGACATCAGGTTACGCTACATGTACTAGAAACATGCCCGAAAGATCTTGACGTTGAACTTCTCTGCTTGATCCTCGATTACTTCCTATCCTTGGTACAACGCGGCTCGACCCAACGCTTCAGCCGGCATCTGCGGACGACCTGTTACCTGCCGGATCGGAGAATACTGCGACCGCTTTGTGCTTCTGGCTGCGTAGGGCCGACTCTTCCTATGTCGCATCTTTCGTCCGCTGCGTATACAGCGTCTGCGAACTGGAGCTGCGGCACCATCGTCCCGCTCTCCTCGACGCAACGCTCGCGGCTATCGACTCTACGAGCTCTGATCTCGAGTGCAGCAACGATACTCTGCAGTCCCCAGTTGGCTCGAACGACATACTTACACGAGACTCGACGCAACGACTACACGCTCTTACTATGTTGTTACTTCAACTCGGTATGCCAGTCAAACACAGCTTCCTGGAGCCACACCTCGTCGAGCGCATGAAAGTCACAATCAACCGCGCTCTTGGCGTTGCGACCATGCAGGGCACGATGGAGAGCCTCGCTTATCTCGGAGCTCTGCTCTTTTCTTGGCACAAGACGTCAATGGCCATGCACCCTCGAATCGATGAGGTTGGCCGCCTGGCACACTATGATTCGTATCGGAACCTGCATGAGATACTCGTCGAAACGATCGTCCGACGGGTGTGCAGCTGGCCTGCCTGTGCCGTTTCTGAACGTGACATAGGCCGCTCACTCTCCGTGTGCGGGCGCTGTCGTATCTTCCGATATTGCGGCCCAGTGTGCCAGAAGAATCACTGGAGGGCGTCTCACAAGTCTACGTGCCGAGGACTTCGCCTTGTTTTCGATGCGACGGGTCTCGAGTTCTCCTTGAGCCTGCCCGAGGACGACTTTGCCGCTGCGTGCGAAGCAGCCGACTTCAGCGACGAAGATGCTGTTAGCATCGCCTGCGCTTATGGATTTATGGCTACAGAAGACCCGGTCAAGGCCCAAGTATGCTCTGCGCAGAGTGAGTCGGTGGACCTATTTTTGTGCTGGAATCAGTATTGACCACATATATTCAGCATGGGAAAGCGTGTGGCTTAGCGATCACCGAGCCAAGAAGTCCAGGCAGGCGGAAATACCGGCGGAGAGTATCCGACACGCGCTCTCAGAACCGCTTGTTCCATCAGAGCAGGACCTCTTACACGACGTTGATAATAGAGGTACTAATAACTAGCTGTCACTCTGGTATTTACTCATAGCACCCCTAGAACTGTGAGGAGTTGAAGGGCGTAACGCCGCGGCCGAAGGAGCGTGAGGGCGGCCGCAATACTTATGGACTTGTTCAGCAATATGACTGGTGCACGTGGCACTTCGAATCAACGTGCGTATGGCAGCTTTCGACTCTATTATCTCTGAGCTGGTGGACACAAGCGCCTCCCTGGGCGAGACCCCGGACAGCGCGTGAGTCAGGTCGAAGTAGTTCAGTTCAGCGCGACGCGTAATTGAACTGTAGATATGGCAAGAACAGCACTACTGGCGGTACTGCCAGCGGCCGCACTGCTCGGTACTGAAGACGGACGTGTTGTGCTTCCTCTCCTCAGGGCGAAGACGAATTTCGGTGCAAAAACTTTACAATGGCTCGGGCGCTTGTCTTTCCACCATAGCGCCCTGCCTTTGGGTATCTGTCCATCTACCTAGGTGCATTTCTCATAACCGTAAGGACAATATGCCTCCGTTTCAGCGCCTGTACAGTTGCCGGCGGTTCGGACCGACGAGCGCGCAATCTTGCCTCTTGCCAAACCGCCGACCGAGATGGAGCGCGAGGCCCGCGCGTTCACAGCCGGGCTTCGTGAGGCGCACAAGCCCTTCATATGCGCCGCATGCCTAGTCTGTTTTCGGGACTACATCCACCCGAACTTTCTGAAGGAAAATCTGCGAGTCTTGCGCACGGGCCAACACGACTTCTTTCGCGCCGCCATGGTCTTCATTACTATCCCTCGTACCGACGCCTCTCGGGAGGAAACGCGGCGCTGTATTGCTGCAGCGTTGGCCAAGTGTTCAAACCCGTTCGGGCGGAAAAAGCAGCACGCTCACGCAACACTCGGTCTGCTCGCCGGCGACAACTTACTCCACATAGTCATCGGACTGTTCTTTGAGCTCATCGACTACTGCTTGAGCGACTCGGACCGACGTCTCGTTCACAGCCAGAGATTCAGCAGCCGCGGTCTTTGGCCGTGCTCGACAGAGGATCTGCTACCGTTCGGGCCGCAGCAGAGTTTCCTGTCGCTGGTTCACTGGCTCGCCGTACGGGAGGATACTCTTGTTATGACCGCATTCGAGGATATCTTCCTAGCCTGCCGCGACGAACTCGCACCTGTGATCATGCAAGATACGAACCGTCGCCTTTTTGCGAACGCCATTGTCTACCAGCTGCACAATGCTCTGAATTGGCTAAAGCGGGAGCGCGCGAAGGGGAATCCCCCTGGACCGGGGAATTTCAGTCCTCAAGTGCGCATCTTCACGCTCAACGGCGTTCTCTACAATATCTTGCGCACGTTATCGCCCGACCAACAATTGTTGTCCGGCACTCCAGTCCCGCTCGTAAAAGGCTACGAGCTGGACCTGTTGAAATGCATCGAAGAGGCTCTAGACCTAGTCGAACTTGGAGAAGAGCGCAACCGCCTGATCTCTGTCGCAACCACTCTACACGGCTCAGTCGGAACGCTGTTCGAGGAGCGTCCTGGCGATCTGCGGCTACCAATCCTCAGCCGGTCTGGTCACGCCGGTCACGCGGCCAACGTCCTCCATCGTATGATATACGGTCTGCGCCAGCAACATGCCTGCGGCGCGGCTGACTGTACCGTGCGCGAGCGCGACGTGGGTCGACGACTGCAACGCTGTGCAGGCTGCGGGATCCTCCAGTATTGCTCGAAAGACTGTCAGCGACGAGACTGGAAGGTTTCTGAGACGCCGCATAAGGCGGTCTGCGCTTCGTTAAAGCGCCTCGCCCCTCTTCTTGATCTGAACGCGGGCGACTTCCACAACCGAGTCCGTGCGATGAACGTCACGTATGACGAGCTCGCCTTGATTTATGTCAACCTTCGGCATGGCAATATCCCAGAGGTCAAGCCAGGCCCTTGCACGATCTCAGAAAAAGTCCAGCGTACGCCTCGGTGGTCTTTGTGTCTACAAGTGGCTGACCGCTAGCTACAGATATGTCTACAATTCTCCGGCTAAATGATTCACTAGCTGGGGAAGAAGGCTCGCCGCTCCCTCTCGATGCTCTGCGGGATGCTATGATGCAGTTGGGAGTCAAGGACCTTCCTTACGAGTTGCAGTTGGCCAAGGACGTCCTGGACGCAGCAGACTAGCCAGAATAACGAGCTATAACTCATGCTGCACGTGCCAGTGCTTATTATCAAGATTTGCGTCCGTACGTGCTCCGCACGGCGCAGATCTTCTACAATATTAATGTGAACGGATGTTCAGGTATTCAGCCGCTTTGGACGCGGCACGCATGAATCGAAACGTTGTCCTCCACTTAGACCCGAGACATATAGAGAATCTGAAGCAGTTGGTATCCAAGATCATGCGGCCGTGAGGGGTGGGCGCACTGGCGTCTCGTAATGCTGACTCATCGTAGTAAGTCGAGCATCGATGCCGAATTTGATAACGGATCTTTGTTCTGGCAGCTATGAGCGGGATTCGGGAGCCGGGGTAGGTATATAAGGACCCGAGCGATCACGTCATCCATGAACCAGAAACGCAAACATGTCTGCCCTTCCCACCACAACTCGCGAGTGGCGCGTCTCAGAGGTCCGTACAATTGCAATCCTTCGCGATCCGGTTTCCCCCTGTTGACATGACTTGCGTGGCAGCCGCCTGCTGGATTCGATGCGCTGCGACTCCAGGAAGCGCAGATACCTGCTTTGAAGAGCCACGATGTCCTGATCAAGATTCGGGCTGTGTCTCTTCAGGTGCCCCCTTTCCAGTGTGCGATGCGCAATCCTTGCACGATTGACCCGTTTAGTAGTTCCGCGACATGTTGGTTGCAAATGGTCAATACCCGCTTGGGTACGTACGCGCGTACGAATGCTTATCATTTCTCCAACTAACTACCTTTATAGAGTCAAGAAGTCTCCTGTCCTCGGCTCAGACGCAGCGGGCGAAGTCGTCGCAGTCGGATCCGAAGTCGCAAAATGGAAAGCGGGCGATCGCGTGATGTCGAACTTCAATCTCGAGCACATCCACGGCGATTTGACTACCAAGTCTGCGAATGCGGCTCTCGGAGCGCCGATTGACGGTGTTCTGACGACGTATAAGATCTTGCCGTCTGAGGTACGACTGGTCGGTTCCGTCGCGTTCGAGATGCAGTCCCCTGATCTCTGTGCACGAACTCGCAGGCGCTCGTGTCCATCCCTGAGCATCTTTCGTTCGAAGAGGCATCAACTCTCCCTTGCGCTGCGCTTACGGCATATAATGCGCTCATGAAGCCCAATCCGCTCAAAGGCGGCGATACAGTGCTTGTCGAAGGGACAGGCGGCGTGTCCATGTACGCTCTTGACACTGGATGTGCGGTCTTACGCTGATCCACCCACTCCAATCTGTTCAGCTTCGCACTGCAATTCGCTCTCGCAAGCGGTGCGACACCGATCGTCATTACCAGTACGGACGAGAAGGAAGCCATCGTCCGCAAGTTAGGCGCGAAGCACGTGATCAACTATAAGAAGGTGCCCGACTGGGAGCAAGAGGTTCTGAAGCTGGTACGCCGCGGAAGGTCCTGAACTTCGTCGCTGATGTGTCCTTCTAGACTGGCGGAGAAGGCGTCGACCATACACTAGAAGTGAGCGGTACGCAGACGTTGAAGAAGGCTATCGATTGCACGCGCTATGGCGGGACTATCTCTGCGATCGGCTTCGTGACAGGCGTACGTTCGAGTTGTTCGATGCATCCCCCAAGCCCGAAACAAAAACCCAAGGTGAACCCGGAAAAAAAGGGGAAAACCCCGGGCCGGCCAAAGCCGTGAACCCGCCAAGGGGTCCCAACCGAACCCCAACTCAAGGCCGCAACAACCCAAATTGCAACCCAAAAGAACCGAACTTGGTCGCAGATTCGAAGACATGAACCGCCTGATCTCTGCAACCGGCCTTCGACCCGTAGTGGACAAAGTCTTCGCATACGAGACGCTTCCAGACGCGCTGAAGTACTTGCAGTCCCAGAAGCACGTCGGGAAAGTCGTCGTCAAAGTAGCGTAGTCCTCCTGTATGTCTATTGCTTCCAACCTATTGTCCTGACAATATCATACGACCCGTTCCATGCAGTGCAATTCAAAGCGTAGATCAAAGCGTGCGTACCCGTAGCGATACAACAAACAGCCCCAGTCCTCCGTAATGTAGGTGTATGTACCTTTCCCGCTTCCAGTTTTAGCATTCAGTTGATGTCCATCATTCCCGGGCGCTGTGTGCGCTCGAGAAAGAGACAGCTCGCGACGCAGAGATCTTGGAGCTCGATGGCGCGAGTCGCGAGTGTCAGCGTCGCGTCCACCTCCTGTGGTGGTGCGCGTCCGGAATCGTACTCGAAGTCGAAATACGAGCGCGTATAACGCGCGATAGGGGCTCCCGGAGCGTCCATCGCAAATAGCTGCGTGCACTGTGAGTGGCGTAGATCTGGGATCTGGGGTAAGTAACAGGATGACGCACCTCGAGAAGCCACTGTGACTGGTTCCACCGCCCTCGCCACTCGTACCGTCGATTCAGCTCGTCCTCGAACGCGTACGCCTCCTCGCATTTTCTGGGGCAAAGCACGGAGCGCCGTCAGCAGCAGTAAGGGCAACGGTAACCAGGGCCATCATCGCGCGCCTGAATCTGATGCCTGTGGCGGCGCGGCGTGTGCGGCGATGGGAATCCTCACCTCGTCGACACGGTCTGCACGCGGAGCCAGTTTCGAAGGAGTAACGGCCCCCGCTCCGCGCATACTACGACGTCCTCTCCGAATCCTGCCGCCGTGCAGAGCGTCGCGACCTCTTTTGGTTTTCGCTTGGCGCCGGTGGACGAGATACCCCGCATCCGGTGTATTCGCGTCGTCCCTGTTGCATTGTCCGTCCGCACGGAGTAGAGTAACGCGCCAGTCGCGAGGAATAGTGAGGTATTGGAGGGGTCGTCAGGGAAAAGCGTCAGGACTAGGTGCGGTTTGAGCGACGCGTTCGACGACGGCGCGGAGAGCGACATCGAGGGTCGTGCGACGACGAAAAAGCCTGCCTCGCCCGGTCGTGATGGTGTCAAGAAGAGAAATGATTTGGCGCCGCGCAAGCAATCGCGCGACCGGGTGAGCGTTCCGAAATGGGAACCGGATCACAACGACTTCCGCTTGATCTTCGAGACCGGACGTCCGTCGTCAAGAGCTTTGCACAGCGGCCGCAGTCTGGCTTTTGGAAGCCTGCCTTCTTTGTACCGTCGTGGTTCTTGCACTTCGGTGGTCCGTGCATCGCACTTGCTATGTACGTGCCTTACAAGATACGTATAGTATGTATAAACTTCTTGTGAGGGGCCATGCAGGATGTGTGCCACGGACCACTCGCTTTTCCACGAACACAAGCAAAATTCTTCCCCAGCTGCAACCCAAGTCGAAGCACGGGTTCAGCCTGCCACCTGGTCGTCTGCGTCATAGTTATCCAGTCGGGTACGTCGCTGGATGCATGTCGCTGTGGCTGTGAGTGTTTGAAACGCGCCCTCAGAGTCGAACGGGCTGGCATGGATCTTCAATTCCCGAAGTGTCGCGAGGGAAGGAAGGGTCTGAATACCAACATGAAGATCCCGCACGTCCGCGTCGTGACGACATCTTACAGCACTTGCGGCAGTTCTAGCTCACGTAGTATCCACTCGCTACATCGAGAGTATGCACTAACGACGACGGCGGGGGCACCAAAAACGATCGTCTCTTGTCACCGTCTGGCTTAAAGCGCGATTCGTCCTACTCGAGCATCGCAGCTCTTACGACCCAGGAAGATCTTCCCGCACCCGACAATGCCTCGCATCCTCAACGCTTTGGGTGGCCTTTGAGTCTACGGTTTTGCCCCTCTTACTGTTTATACAGAAGCAGGCCGCTGCAGTTACAGCACCGCAGGAACCCGTCGTTGTCGGATTCCCGTACACCCTCGTCAGCGTACACTACGGCACGCTTCGATACGCTCAGTCGAACCAAGTCGTGATGCATCACGGATATCGGCGGATTGCCCGCCGCAGCTCTTCTTCGGTTTGGCCCCTGTTCATAATGCCAGGATACGCATAGCATGCGCGACGCACGTCCCTCACGTATTACGTCGACGAAGAGAGGACATAAGCGGAACATGCGCTACGCTTTTAGCGTGGAAAGACAGTGCATGGACAGAGATGCAACCTCGTTACATCGTCCGCTGCGTGAACACAGTGTATCACAGAAGCAAGACTGCGTCCAAGCGGGCCGCAGAAAGACGCAGCCTTGTGGAAAGTGAGAGCCTGCGTCTATCTTTGACGGATAGCTTCCGAAGCGGCCTGAACTCGGCGCGTGCACGCGGGCGTTTAATACGGTGACCTGGTTTCGACCAACTCATTGTCGGCTTGGCAGAGATAATACGATGTATGTCCAATATGAGGGAATGTTCTAAAGACATATAGAGCTCCAAGGGTCTTCTATCCACTCACTCCGCACTGACCCTCAAATTTATTTCGATTTTCTTCGCATTTTCGCGCGACCGGCCGCTTTGCAAGTCCGGAGCTCGGGCCGTTCAGGGGAAGTTGTGCGGGCAATTTGGTCCCGCGGCGCTCTTTCCTCCTACCACTCATCGTTTACGCCGACGCTCGCCATCGGCGTGCTCTGGGCGTCATATCCTGCACCTCGGTTTTCTAACAAGACTCGTTCGATACTACCTGCGCCTGCGCAGCAAGACTCGCGACTGTGTCCTACGATCCTGCGCGCTTCGCCCGTACGCTGGAACACTTTCCCTGCCGATACCGCTCTAGTCGCCAGCCACACCAGTGCTACCCTACGATTCTGGGGACTTCGACGTTCGACGACTTATGTGTAATGGGGTGTAGATGATCATTCATCGTTCGACATCGCCAGCCTGAGTGGGCTCGCTCGATTTCACCAGCTCTGTCGACATCACCTTCTTGCGTCTGACTGCGTGCTCCTACTATACGCCAACAGTGCTCAAAATTTGACTTTGCTTCTGCGCCTTCTGGTGCACTTTGGGCTTCTGGAAATCTCAACCTCGGATTTTGCTCGTCTGATCCATCCCGACGATCATCTGTAAGCTGCTACAACTATTATCAACTGCTATAAGCTGCTCCAGCTACGAGCAACTGCTCTTTATATCTGTCCTCCGGAATAATAACTCGGTCGTACGTTCGCACCCCTTCTTCTAGCAATGCAATCCCGTTTTCCCGCTTTGACGTTCAGCACGTGTCTGGCGAGGTCCTTTATGAGGATTTGTGGTACCTAGAACACCATCGTGTGACTCAATTGAAAACCTGGGACGTTTCGAACGTCGGTCGGACGCAAATCTGACGGAGCTCAGTCCGTATTTCGTCTGCCCGCCGCATCGCGCCCGCCGTCGCTCCACCATGTCGTATTTTCGAAAGACCTCGCGTGACGCGCCTACTTCAGACGATTTTTCAGATATCTCGGGTGCGTGCCCGGCCATTGTAGTGTGTTCCTGTCGCTCAAGTCGCCGATGCAGACTGGAAGCAGGAAGGCAGCAATTGGCGCTGCATTCTATGCGCAAATGCAAAGCCACAGAAGCTGTCGAACGCTCTGGAACACGACAAGAGTACTAAGCACCAAACAGCGCGCTTCAACCGCGCTGCTCGAAAGGCAAAGGCTGTCGAGAAAGCCACCTCTGCGCCTTCGGCCACGACAGCGGTCGACCCTTCCGCTGGGTCGAGCACAGGTCCCGCGGATCTGACGCAGATTCCTGCTGCCCTAGCTACGCCAGGCGACCTGCTGGACCTGATGTCTGGCGCATTCCAGTCGAAACTGCAGAACACGTCTGTTCCCGAGGCCAGTAACGACGAAGATACGGATATGTTATACGAAGAAACTCCATCGTTTGAACCATCCATTCCTCTGCAAAGCGCCGCCGAAGAGCGAGCTGCCGCGCAATTGGCATTCGACTTGCTGCGGCGAGAGTATCGCGACGACCCTGATCTTGAATTTGGTTCCGACGATGACGATTGCGAGCGCGAAGAGCCTGACGTTGATCAAGAGCCCTCAATATTTCACGAGGTACACCTTCCGTATCAATATATAACTGAACTAACAGTGTCAAAGATAAATGTCGACGGAACTACCGCAGGTCGGCGCAACCTCAAGCACCGCCGAGACGGGGAAGACGAGTCTGATAACCCGTGGTTCCCATGGGCCAACAAGCAGGTACGAGGAGCTAGCCACTGCATATGTTTTCTCAACATCGGTAGGAGTGTTCTCTCGATGTTTTGATGCACCTGCGACGTTCTGCGCTCTCGCGCAACCAGATGAATCTCATCATCTGGCTCGCAATGTTCAATGGGGCGAAGGACATGCCGAGCGAACGCCAGATGCAGGATTCCGACAAGCTACTTCAGGACTTGTGTGGTATCGAGACAATTGACTACATCGGGGCCATGGGAAACAGATTCTCCGTCAACTCCTTGGCCGACATGCTGGCACAGGTACGTACATCGTTACACCTTCAAGCAGATATTCACATAGACATAGGAGTGGGCCAATCCGCTTGTCAGTCCTCATCTGCACACTCTTCCCGAGGATGCGGGACAACGCGCGCAAGAGGCATGGCATGCAGAGCAGTGGATGACACGCCTCCCACTCGATCTCGCTACCCCAATGATTCGCCACAACAACCTCGATTATTACGTCTTTGAGCCTGCCCAACTTTCGTCGGATACCGTCTGCATGCCGTTTCGCTGGTTCACTCGTGCAGGGGAGATATTTGCGAAGGCGTGGAAGCTATTACCTGTTACGCGCACGACCACCGACGGGTCCATCATTGCGGGCTGGCAGGTCCTCGAATACGACGTTTTTGAGGTTCCTGCCTCCACGTTGCGGCTCCCCATGCCGCTCCTGGATCAGAGACGGGATATATCAAATGTGCCGTCTCCGAGGAGCATCATAGGTATGCATCTACAGTCTCTTCTTTTCTCTGCTAATGATATTAGGCACTTACCTGTCAGCTGACGCACACGAGAGCCGAACTCTTTCCCCTTGGACGCGCACTGATCCCACCCTCGGCAATCGGTGGCGTGTGCTGGCAAATGGCGCCAGGGTGAAGGCGGCACCTGTGTGGCTATACGGCGACGACACGTCCGGCAACCAGTCCAAGAAGTGGAACAAGCACAACAGTCTCCTCTTTACACTTGCCGGCCTCCCTCGCGCACATGCCCAGAAAGAGTTTCATATTCACTTCCTTACGACATCAAATCTTGCGCCGCCGATGGAGATGCTTGACGCTATCGTTAGCCAGTTCGAGTGCGTGACCACCGTTTGCGCACTATCTCAATTATACTCATATTACACTTAGGGAGGGCCAGGAGACCGGTATTTGGGCGTACGACTGCCATGAGAACGAGCTGGTCCTCCTCATCCCATCAGTCTTCGCCATGCTCGGCGACAATCCCATGCAGAGCGAGTTCTGCTGCCATATTGGCATGCGGGGACGGTTCTTCTGCAGATCATGCCTCGTCGAAGGCAAGGCGCGTAAGGCGACGGCGGGAGACCCAGACGGAGACGGCGAGAGTGACGCTGCTAGCAGCGGGGGCGAAAGCGCGGCTTCCCATGGGAGCACTGCGTCGGAGGCGTCAGTGGCGTCTCAGCGCTCAAATGCGGCACCAGCGAGCAAGAAGTTCAAAGAGACGCTGCAGCAGATGGTCGACCGTGTCCGACGCTTTACTAAGGTCGGTGTTTAAGCTCTTACACTGCGCGTTCACATTTACACTGCTCAACAGATCGGTAACCCTCGAACAAAAGCGGAGACGGTCGAAAACCTGGCCGAGATACGCGAGGCAGCGTTTCGCGAGAAGAATGCGAAGAAGGAGTTCACGAAGCTGAAGACTGCGCACGGACTCAAAGATACCTTCTTCGAGCCGTTTGCGCACAAGCTCTTCGACGCATTGAAGAAGAAGCGCGGCGGGGCACGCTCGCGTGCCGCGGAGGCGTTCAAGACCAGCTTACCTCCAGATCTACTGGGGCCGCTTTGGCGTCTTGATGGTGAGTCTTGCGTGATATTTTACACAAAATATCGATATGATTTGCAGAGTTGGATCCTCATCAGGATACCCCTGTCGAAATCCTTCACGTCGTTCTCCTCGGTATTATCAAGTACTTCTGGCGGGACGCCGTCAAGAACCAGTGCAAGTCAGCGCAGTCGCGCGCTGAGCTCATCGCACGACTCAACTCTTTTGACACATCTGGTCTCGGTATTCCCCCTCTGCGAGGCGAGACTCTGGTCACGTACGCCGGATCACTCGTGGGACGAGATTTCCGCGCGATTGCACAATCTGCGCCGTTTGTACTGCACGGTCTCGTCAACGACGACTGCTACAGAGCTTGGACGTACCTCGCCAATCTTGTACCGCAGATCTGGCAGCCTGAGATTGTCGATATGGACGCCTACTTGGTGCGTCTTGTTACTCCAGCATGCACTAATCTCATTCCTCCCAGGAGCGGCTTACTACCTCGATTAACGACTTTCTGGCCGCTACGGCTCTGTGGACACCTCAATGGTTCAACAAACCAAAGTTTCATGTCTTGCTGCATCTCCCGGCGCATATCCGTCGCTTTGGGCCCGCTATCCTCTTTGCAACCGAAGGATTCGAGTCCTTCAATGCAGTAATCCGCATAAAGAGCATCCATTCTAATCGCCAGGCCCCTTCGAGAGATATTGCTCGCGCTTTCGCCCAGGGTGATCGAGTGCGACACCTTCTCAGTGGCGGCTTTTTCTTTCGACGCACGACCGCTACAGCCCGCGAGCAGCTTCCGCCCATTGATCTCACCAAATCGACATCCTCCCGACGACGTGCATACACCGCTGTGCGTCCTGAGCTGCAACCGGGCCAGGTACCGCTATGCGCAGGGATTTCGGCTCGCTCCATGCCGATACTCCATCCGATCGTGCACAAGTACTTAGGGCTTCCCTCGACGGAGGATACAGTAGTCGGAACACTAGGTCAGTCTATGTGTCATTCTTATGCGATTTTCATGTCTGACCTCCCACCCAGAATACTCGAAGCCGCGTCATCTCCCATCGACCGAGTCCGCTATGGCGCAGAAATTAGGCAGCATACCTGGGATATCGACCGCATCTACGATCAGTCGCTGTCAGAAAGTACGCCTGGCGAATGGCGACGGCGTCGAGCCGGGGCATTGGGTTTTGTTTCACGAGGTAGCCACCCCAGTCCCAAGCGCAGATGTCGACATGACTCTACCGTCACCTATGGCCCCACCAGCTCCGGTTCCATTGCTTGGTCGCGTCCATGAGATTATCGAGGTGTCTCGTGCAGTCGGCTCGTTGGAACAGATCATGCTCCTGTCTTGCCCGACACAGCAACCCTCGTCTCTTTCAACCAAGTATCAAATGCCCGTCGTTCCCTCGCTAACACTATGGAAGACCTGCTCGCTCGATGTGCGTGGTGTCTATTACTCGAGTTGGAAACTGAATCCGCTGTAGGGTGCCGTATGTGCTGTCAACGTCCAGCACAATTGCGCTGAGAGCACGTGCAAAGCCACCGCACAGCGCATTGTCCGTCAAGAGCGCCATCTAACGAGTAGAACGATCCCAGTCCTTTCTCACACAGACAACGACAAATGGATACTCAATACTGGACAGATGCGCGATGCGCGCTATGTGCGGCAGCTGGCGATCGCTCCCCGACAACTCGACCTCGACACATGCATTTTAAGAGGTGCAACCGCAATCGTGCGCCGAGAAAAGGCTGCTACCAGGACTGCGACCTCGAATTCGAATACAGCACAGCCAGGATCCTCCCTGCGTCATATCGTGGGTCAAGCATCCATCCTCTCTCGAGCGACCAATGCTTCAGGCGCACCCGCTCAGAGCAATGCACCGGAATCGGGACGTCTCCTGGGGCCCGCATTTCCTCATCTGCGTCCATCCCCAGTTGGAAACGAGTCCCTTCCTGAATCGAGCTCTGCAGCATCACATTCCAGTTCGGTGCACGCTCAGAGCAACATCCAATTCATCCACTACGTTCCAACTAGCGGTCGAAGGCCACCAAACTAGTATAAAGTGCTCGTTTCTTAGTCCCAGCGAATGATTATATTCTCTACACTTCGGCAAGTGCCACCACTACGTATGACTTATACAGGCCCTGGCACAGAAGAGCAAGCTCAAATACTTCTGCCAAGCGTATCTTTGCGGCTATTACTGCCCATATATCAAGTCTGGTGCACGTTCAAGGTCTGGTCCGCGCGGTAGATATGAAATGGCTCCGTAGGTAGGCCGGGACTGCGCGGTCAATACCAGGCGAGGCTGCTGATTCTGCACCTCGAAACCTGAATATATCTAAAGGATATGGACCCTATATAGCGCTCATGACAGCTCTCAAGTCCCGGGTCTCTGGTTGTGGAGAAAAAGTAAGAGACAGTGTGGCGGGAAGACCCGCCGCAGCGGACATTTGCGGGCTCAAATATAGCTAGTTATAACGGGTTACACCCCATTACATTAATCATTATTTTTAATTAGCTGAGGGGCGTAAAGGTAATATAATGGGTTGGAGCCTTACTTTGTCGGCGTCGGTCCGAGATTTAGATCCCGCGAACCGGCTTGTCCTCTAACCGCCATATGCTAGAAGTGCAGAAACGCGCTCTGCAGCGTTTTCGCTCAGACAGATGTCTCTGTGCAAGTCTTCTGGCGCGTCTGCCGCCGCATTTCCTTCGCATCATCATTCGGTCGGGCCAACTCGTGTGCACTTCAGCTTTGGGCGATCGTCTCCCTCCCGTATCCCAGGTTATGCCTCACGTCGGTGCTGATACAATTCTCGCGCTCCTGAGAGACTACATCGGACATTGCATAGTTTGCAGTGGTCATTCCCATTAAGGCTCCAACCCATTACATTACCATTACGCCAAAGAGTAATTTAATGGGAATGAGTAATGTAATTAGAAGTAACTAGTTATAACTAGTTATATCTGGTTGAAGACTATGCGGTGTGCATCTGTGATCATACAGAACTTGTACCACAGTTCGGGCCCAACCCTCGCGAGATTGCATGTCATAGGGTCAAGTAACACAGTCGGTATGTATGTAGTGACATTCTCCAGGTGTTTGGAGACGGACAAGTAGAAGGGTGATCCGGAGAACATTAGGTGGAGGTACAATTTATCATTAGTACTGAGGTACACAAGCTAGGCATAAGATAGAGCTACTGACGCATTTGCCTGGAGATTTACACCATGGGGTGAGCATACACGATAGGGCGGAGGCCAGCGGCAGAGGAGTGATCGGTGAGTCAGGGACAACTGATTACGTAAGGCTTGACACCGTGACAGCATGGCAAGGGCGTCTATATTTTGGCACAGGTAACATACCTGGTTACATAACTAAAACCTTTGAAGTCATTCTATGCAGAGAGGTGCTCTCGGTGTCCGCAATACCTACAGCCGCAGGCTTGAACTCCCCGGAAGAGATATAACTAGTTATAACCCGTTACACTGAAATACTGGTCCTCAGTAATTATTTGTAATGGGTAATGCGTTGTAATGCATTATAATGAGTATCTAATGGAATGGGTTGGAGCCTTAATTCCCATTACAACCCGCCGTCAATCGGATTACATCGTCCAGCATATCCCTTTCCCCCATTATTATTTACAGCACTACTTCCTGACGTTCAACGCTATATTCTGGACTGGTGACAACGCTCTATCCGCCGTCTTCGCTATGTGCATCTGCACGGGTCGATGCCATCGGGCGTCGCCCCGGCTCAGACCGTGCGCGCAATCCGCAGGAACGCGCTTTCATCCGGCGCCAGCCTGTTGACAGAACGCGCTCCTGCACGTGCATTCCCAGACTGGCAACCGGTGGCAGCCGCTTCCAGATGGTATAAAACGCGGCAGCTGGGGCCCTCGGGCTCATCAACCCCCTCGTCGAATACGCGCCTCGCCACCCGACCCCATCGTTGCCCCAAGTCCTCCCCAATGTCGCTTAGCAGCACGCCCGCATCGGCTTCCGCACCCCTCGGAGGCTTCGACGTGTTTCAACCGGGCCTCTTTGACGGCGCGACTGGTGGCGCTGGCAGCAGCTTCGACTTCACCAACGGCCAGTCCTCGCCAGCTGCTGGGACTGGCTTCAACTTCAGCCCGCCACACACTCAGCAGACGCCACCGGGGCCGACACCAGAGGAGCTTGCGCTTCAGCAGACGCGCAAGAAGCTGGCTCTGTTCGTCGACAACCTCGTATCCTGGTACAGCCTGACGGACGAGAACCGTCAGGAGTTGCTCAACTTCTGCTTGGTGCGCGCTTCTGCTTGTAACCCGCCGATGCCTGGCTTTCATGCCCCTGACGTCCTGCTGTAGCTCTTTTCCATCGCTGTCGACCGGCATACCATCATGCTGCACGCGGTTCGTTTCGCGAAGGACTTCCGGCTGGAACGCAGGCTCGACACCGTCGAGACACATCTGAAGCAGGTCGCCGCCGGCATCGCAGACATTTCGACTCAGATCAATGTCAACTACAGTCTCCCGCCGCAAGCAACGGTGCGCTTCATGCTCTTGTGCCTCTGCTCAAAGCTGACGTTCTGTGTTCAGAAAAACATTCGCGGGCTTACAATGCAGCTTATAGCTCAACCCGACCGTGTGCGGTACATGGATCTGGCAGATTCGGTCTTGGTACGTGCCCGATGTATCGTTCTGCTGCGAGTTTCTAATGTTGTGTTTTTGTGTTAAAGGAGGAGTTACCAAGGGGGCACCGGGATCAAATCTTCGGAGATCACCGTAGGTAGGTATGTCGTCCTCGGGACCCTTGCAGAATATACAAAAGCTTCCGAAACTCGGCTTGCCGAGCCGCTCTGAGCAGATTTTTGAACCTAGAAGTCAGTTTTGAGACCATTTGAAGGGGCACGGCACCATCTGTGTGCATACAAACTTGATGTTCGGAACCTCGGCAGAGGTTGCTGCACCGACGAAACGCCGGATTCAACTCGGATCATAATATATAGTTCCGGCTCGGCGGACAGCCTTCCATATAAGGCAATCTCCGCCGGAGCTAGGTAGGTAGGTCAAGGTCGGAGGCCTTGGAGCGTATATCGGCACCGTTGCTTCAATTTGCTTCCGGTGCCCCCTTGGGAGTTACAGAAGGGCGATAACGCCACCAAGTTTGGCCTCGACAACGTCTTCGACACCCCTGTCCGTCGGCAGACGCTCGAGGCAGCGGTGCGACGGATCTGCTCCAGCGTGCGCAACGGGTTCCGGCAAGACGTGCGTCGCGTGTCGGTCAACGGTCGCGCAATGTTCCCGCTGACGACGACCTTAGATCCGCGATGCGTTAGGGCTCGGACCGAAGGCCATGGGCGCAGCGAAGGGCCTTGTTGTATTTGCCGCGCATATGGCTCGGAAGTACAAGCCCGACGACGCATGCAACATCGTACTGGATGCGTCGTCGCAATTCACTATCAAGCTGGCCATTCTCGTGCGTAATCTTGTTCATTTCTGCAGTTGCTTCTCACGCATACTTCAGCGCTCATATGGTGTTGAAAAAGCGGACGTCCTGTCTATCGCAGAAGACGAGGATCAGCAAGCGCAGGCTGTCCCGCGCGGCGAGAAGCGCAAGGCCAACAGCGCCGGACGGGTTAAGAAGGGTTCAGACTTCTGGTCTCTCACGGAGAGCCACCTCGCCTGGCTCTCCACTATGTATGGCGAGGGCCGCTTTGACTTCATGAAGCCAACTTGGGATAAGTGCGTTGTCAAACGCTCGAGAACGCCCGCCCCATTCTAACTGAGCGCAGGTTCATAAAGGACACCGTACAAGAAGACATGACCAGGATCCCGTCGTCTTCTAACACGCCGTCGAAGGCTCTGTCGTCGTCCCCGGTTCCGCTCGCCCCTTCACCTGTTACGACACCTCCCGCCCCGCCGCTAATGCCGTTCACAAACATGGTCGAATCCTTCCTCAATTGACTTTCTAGTTTATACCGCCTCGTATATGACCTCGTCTTGCTTCCTACTGCCACTGTACTTACACTTAATTAAATTCTTCTGGGAATCATAGAGTCGTCCGGCTTTCCGCGTGAAGTTGATTTGCGCGTGTTTGGGACACACCGCATCCCTCTTGTCCTCTTCCCATCTCATCGCATTTCGATATCTTCGCTAGCCCGTCAAGTTCAGCTCACCAGCACCGCTGGGCACTCGTCTCCGTCTAAAAATCGTATCCGCACGCTATCAGCTCGCTATTCGCAGGCGCCGCTTGTCCTCACCCGAAAACACCACGGCGAGCACGAAGCACATGGCCTTCGAGTCTGTACGTACACCTCTAGTATATGTGGTGTCTGCCGTGCTCTCATTTGTCTTTCCGTTGGTTGTGGAATCGTGCCCGCGTCCGGACCGAGGTTGTGTCCTCACCCCAGGTACCACGCGCACATCTAGGACGCGCCGGGCCTGTATAGGCGAGTCATATGGCTCAGTATCGCTGTGTACGCGTGACGAGCCTTCTTCAGTAGTACGCACCGGCGCGCTACTTCGGGGTGGAAAGTCGGACGACGCGACATGCTCGCAGACGCTACAGGGGGTCACTGTACAGGGCGGGTACGTCTTTGATCTCTAAATCCAGCCTGCTGACACGCGTACAGGTGCTGGGAGAAATGTAGTTCGAGTATACATGCCCACGCGCACCCGATGACTCACGGACGGGAACAGGAGCAGCTGGGCAAGATCACCACCTCACGAGTGCGTTCTCGTTACCGGTCGTGGCTCGTTCTGACATTTTTTTAACTTGTAACGCAGCTGCGGCAACTCAGGCGCGAACCAGAATGCGATGTGAGTGCCACTTACATTTTAACGAGGTGTCTGACCGGGATTGCTCTATTAGTATGCGACTGCCGCGCTCAGTCAAGTCTTCGTACGCCGGTGTGGTGCGTGAACCTCACTGCCGTGCCCACCGTTTACTGACCTGTGCGACGGTATCTCTTAGCCGACCACTCGCTTTCTGACGCTCCTCCAGCCCAGCCGACCTACACTATCCTTTGGGTGCGCAAGCTGCGCTCACAGACTGCGCGGGTTATGTGTTTCTTCAAAGGTACGAGCGCCGGTTCATGGTGATGCGGGTAGTATCCAATTTGCTCATGCGCTGCCTTCAGGTTATTTGACTTATGCGCCGCACAGTAACCCGCTCGCGGTTGTTATCCTTCTGCACCGCGTCGTCCCTCCCGTCTGTCTATTGTCCCGCCCGCCGGCTGTCTCATTGCCGAATCCGCCTATATAGCCCCGCCCTGTCCGCTCGCGATGCGTAGCTTTCATTCTGCTTCTCGGTTTCCCCGCCGCCCAACTTCCCCTCGCCTCGCCTTCGGTCATCACTGTCCCGTATCCTCTCCTCGTTGCCGAGCCCTCCGCCGTAGTCCCGCAGCCGCCGTATTATCAACTAGATTCCCATTGCCGCAATATAATATTTCGCATTTCCCAATACCCGTGTGAACCAGCACCCAAGCCTGAGTCCAAGATAAGATTTCAAGCAAGATATATCTGTGGGGTGCAAGTCTGACCTGCATCCGATAGATGGACTCTGTCTATACAGCAGTGTGCGGCGGCCAGACTCGACGCTTGACCGCAGGTACGACACAAGGTGCGCCTACGTTCATCGGCGCTGACATGGGGCCTGGGCAATCGCGCGATAGACTCCGGACGAGACTCGGGTTGCCCGTCGGCTCGGCGCATCCGGATGCCCCGTGTTGCTGCGGCAGATTCTCGAGCAGTGTGTATTTTCGGGTGGTGCGCAGGTTAAGCTCATCAAGTGCGCGCGTGCATCACCCCGGGCTGTACTCCGTCTATCTCGACGGTCCCGTAGTGTAATGAACGAGGGGCCCCTTTTGGCCAACGACTACGGACAGGTCGTCGCAAGCTCAGGACGCATTCCCACCGGTGTACGCGATCCCTAAACTCTGCTGTCACCTTATCATTCACTTACAGTACCACCTATCAGCCTTGGAGCTTCCTCACCGCCGAGGAAGAAGGAACGTACAACATCTATAGTTTTCAATACCGCAAATTTGTCGTCAACGGCGACGTCGTACGCACCCTCGCTCTCCGGACTTGACCATCTTTCTGACGGCATTGCAGCAGTCTGGCGATCATGTCCTGCTTGGGCCAAACTCGGAGGACCCTGCTGTATTCAACGTCTATGGAGTCGGTGATAGCAGGATTGTGGTGCGTCCTAGTACTCGCCACGCATTGTACGCTTACTGTAGCGTCGACATCGGCGCCGAAGATCAAAAGCGCCAAATCGGACCTCTTGTGGACTATCTCCTGCTTCGGCGAAGACGGCTCGCAGCCTGACGATGTGAGTAGCACGACCCTCATTCCGAATTCCACTTATTTATGTCATTGCAGATCATTTACACGCCTTTTGAGCCTCAGAAATATACGCAGCTCCTCAGATTGGAGACGTTTCACAAGCAGGCTTAAAGGGCCTCACGAACTCACGCCTGGCCACGCCGCGAGCGATTGATCACCTGTAGGCAATCGGCGTCGTGAATAATAAGTACACATGGCTCTTTGGAACGCATCAGCACAAGCAGCATGAGCAGTGACAGCTACTCGTCGTTTGGGTTGACATCACTAGAACGAGTCCATGACCGACTCGAAGTCGGCAGGCAAATCTCCAAGTCCGAACTGCGCCAAAGCATCGCGGAGACCACCGAGACTGGGCGGTGTGTCTTCGTCCCCGAGAGTGAATCGTGCATCCGGAATATGGCCGAAGTAGCTGTAGCCTGTGGTCAGTCGTGACAGGGACGCGATGGTCTGCGCACCTTGGACTTTCTGTTCGATCGTCTCTCGGGCTCCGCTCATGGTGTGAACATTGCCGTGTTGGACATGGACGGAGATGAAGGCCAGTTCGTCGTGGCCAATGCCCATAGCGCGCACTTCCTTGCGGGCATCCTGCTGCGAAAGATCAAGAAAAGGAGCGAGTCGCTTCAGCGTTGCGCACACAGCCTTGTGCGGCGTCTCTGACGCCTTCCAGTCCCGCCGCTGACAGTCCTTTGAGCAATACTGAAGGATTCCGCACCCCGCGCAACGCTGCAGACGATGCCCTACATCGCACTCCCGGATGGTACAGTCCGCGACGCCGCAGTAATGCCGTCGGCGCAATCTGGATATCAAACGAAGGACGAGATTGGCCGCATGACCGGACTCGCACATTATCGCGAATGATGGAATTTGCAGATCGCCAGCACGCTCCTCGAATGGTGTTCCGAGTGAACTGTGTAGGGTGGTTGCAACAGTTATAAGACGGTTGCGCTCCGACCCGTGCTCGACGACGGTCAAGGCCTCTTCGATGCTGTTCAAGAGTACACGTTCATGGCCTTGAACGAGTGGGACCGGAGTTCTAGAAAGCAGTTGTTGGTCGGACGATAAGGCGCGCAAGACATTGGAAAGAACGTCATTGAGAGTAAAGATGCGGTCCTGAGGACTAAGGTTGCTCGGTTCAGCGGTATGCCCCGTGGAGCGATCGTTCTTCAGCCCTATCAGAGCATCCTGCATCTGGTAGGCAATGGCGTTCGTAAAGAGGCGACGATTCGTATCCTTCATCACAGGGCCCAGTTCGTCGCGGCAGGTCAAGAAAATATCGGTGAACGCGATCATGACACGAGTGTCCTCGTGCACGGCGAACCAGTGAAACAGCTGTAAGAAGCTCTGCTCCGGACCGAAGGGCAGAAGATCCTCGGTCGAGCACGGCCAGAGACCCCGGCTGCTGAACCTCTGGCTAAGAACGACACGTCGCCCTGAGTCGCTCAGGCAGTGGGCTACTAGCTCGAGGAGATTTCCGATGACTGAGTAGAGCAAGGTACTGTCGGTGAAGACAATGCGCGTAGCGCGACTATGCTGGTTTGTGCGACTAAGCGGGATCGAGCACTTGGATAACGCTGCGGCAAGAGCACGTTGAGTTTTCGCACGAGAAGCGTCGGTACGAGGGGTAGTAATGAAGACCACGACAGAGCGTAAGAAGTCGTGATGGCTCGTGCGCAAGATTCGCATGTTTTCCTTCAGGCTGTTCGGGTGGAGGTAGACCAGAAAACACACCAAGCATGCAGCGCAGATGGAAGGCTTGTGTGCATCGCGAAGACAGGTCGTGAACGCTCGGGCCTCGCGCTCCATGTTGTCGGGGCTCGGACACGGTTTGGCAAGAGGCAGGGTTGCGCGCGCATCGGTCCGAACCGCCGGCATCATTTATAGGTGCTAAACCGGAAGTAAACTTTCAGTGTATACATGAGGACCACGTATATGTCAAGACACATCTATTCTCAACAAGACAGACGCCGATATTTTAGGGTCGGAAACCCAGAGCGCGAAGAGTATGTAAAGTGTCCGTCGGATCGTGCACGGACATCTGAGCCATTCTCTCCTGGACTCTGAGCATGGCCTCCGTCTCTGGATTAAAGGAGTAAGACGTTGGATTATGCTGGTTCTTAATTGAACACATACGTCTAAGCCGTTCCGCCGTCGACAACGTGCGATCACCGTTCCCCAGGGACACATTGTCGTAGACCACAGCGAGTTGTTCGATAGACAGAAGAGCACGGGCTGCCGAGACGAATTCTTCTTCGCCCTTGTCGAGGAGAGGGAGAAGTGCTTTGAGCTGAGCGCAGACAGTCTTGTGACAGAACGCGTCCGCCTTCCAGTGCCGTCGCTGGCAGTCTCGCGAGCAGTATTGCATCACGCTGCACGACGAGCAGCGTTGCAGCTTCCAATCAAGATCGCGCTCAGGGCGTCTACAGTCCGGAGCGCTACAGACACGGACACATCGAATCTCCAAGAGCAGGGTATAGAACCAAGTGTACGAGCCGCCAAGTTGTTGCTGCAGGTCGCGGAAAGCCTTCACGACCTCCGGCGGACGCTCAAAGAGGGGAATACCGCGCAAGTTGTACGCGCTGTCCATAA
>KV426379.1:6880-43658 GCA_001632375.1 Exidia glandulosa HHB12029
AAGTAATGTCTGTGGACTTGCGGCACCGCCAGGGCTTGTTGACGGCGGTGCCGGTCTAAAGGCAGATGCGCGCCGGACGGATGCAAGGATGCAAAAGCTTGTTCAATAGACGCTTGCAATGGGCGATTTGACCTCGAGAGCCGTCCAACTCCAAAGAGACACAGGGCCTGGCGAAGGGGAGGACAACGATGTAACTGCCGAGAGTTCGAGCAACTGGACGTGAGGACGATGTTGACAGTGCGCGGGCGAGCCTAAGCCATCAGCTCTAGCTCAAAGTCAACCCTTATAAGCCAATGCAACCTCTTAGGAACATTTGGGACGAGAGACTGCATCCACTAGTATTACGATACTACCAATCGGTCCGAGCAGCGAGAAGAAAGCAAAGACAGCGGTGCCTGCGCAAACAAGAGATCCTGAGGGAGTGTTGCGCTAGCTCTTCCTAGTGGGCGTCGCGAAGAATATACAGCGGAAATGAAATAAGTCTGCTCGCCGACAGCAGCCGTCCTACGTCGATGTGCGCACGCACAACGGGAAATACGCCGGTCGTCCGCTTCAGCGCGGAGGAAGATCGACTTTTCTGGGTAGACGAGGAGAGGACTGGCAGAGGGATCGGCAATGTGGCAGGCTGACAGACAGATAGGGCGCAGAGCGAGATCGTGTCTTGTTGGGTCCAGTTTGATTTGCTACCCTTCAGTAGACTCAGAACACGTAGATATCGAATTCATATTTTTGCGTGTCCTGTGATCACATGGGCTGCGCGCGTCGTAGCTTGATGGTAGGACGGGATAGAAGTGGAAAGCAAGGTAGCAAACGCGTTTGGAGCGCCGCTTCCACCGTTTCTTCTCCTCGTCCTGACCGTGCTGGACATTGCCAGCCCACCGTCGATCCCCACATCAGGCGCTGAAATACCAGTACTGGGTTGCGTGTGATAATCCGTGGCCGATATCGATGACGTGCAATATTGGGAAAGGTTGACCTACGACGGAACGGCGTTGATGCGTGTGCAGTGGTGCGTCGTCCGAAACCTGCCCTTTATCTATCTGACTTCGTAAAATCTCACAGGGCGCAAAAACAGAACACCATCGGCCTGGCCGTCCGAACTTGCGTGACGCCGCGGAGTCGCGGGACGACGAGGACACTTCGTTCCGAGATAATGCCTCCTCGTTCTTCTTAGTTCTGCGGCTATACTCTCTTTCTGAGTACCGGGTACCCAGCGTGACCTGCTGTGCCGGCTTCTCCGTACCGCGCTCGCGATGCTTGCTGTGCCAATTCCCACTGCATCCGCCGTTGCGGGGTGCCGCGCTCCCATGCTACACCCTGGGATTCCTCGCAACTTTCAGCCTTTCGACGAGTTCCCTAGCTGCGCCAGGATAAACGATTTACGGCGAGGACACCCTAGAAGTCACGAGGGCTGGTGGGGTGGCCGCTCTTTTGCGCTTCGAAGGGCATTCCAGATGCGAATACTGCGTCATAAACAACACCTGACAGGCCCCGATCATTCGGCAGTTGGAACTTGGTTCAAAAGGCACACGGCGAAGCACGGGCTGAGAGGGTGACAGCTACATTGAACCAAACTGCTCGCCCCTACCCGCACCCGCTCATACCCGCACTCCCATGTCTTCGGTCCTCCGCGCGCGTCACCTGGCCGCACCAGGCAGGAACTTGAGCCGTTCTCTTGCTCAGCAGTATAAATACGCCCGCGGGGGTGCATACACGCTTCCCACTCGCTCATTCTCCTCAACTCCTCGACGCGACATGAAGGTGAGTCCATCCCCGGCGACGACCGAGACATAGCTCACAATATACACTGTGCGCAGGTCCTTGCTATCCTGTACGACGGCGGTAAAGCCGCGCGCGAGGAGCCCCGTCTCTTGGGCACGACCGAGAACAGGGTGCGTCGTACCGTCCCTCGTCCACGCCGAGCCCGAACGCTCATTCGTGCGCCACCAGCTCGGCATCGAGCAATGGCTCAAAGACCAGGGCCACGAGCTCATCGTACGTTGCTAAATATACGTCTCGCCGTGCAGCGTCTCTGAGTATTGCGCAACAGGTCAGCAGCGACAAGGAGGGCCCGAACAGCGTCTTCCAGAAGGAAATCGAGACCGTGCGTAACAACCAACCCCTTTCTGTCATTTGTCAGCACCTGACCAGTACTGCAGGCGGACATGTGCGTGAATCTATGCGATCAGATATCGGGCGCTGTCTGACCTTCTGCACCCTTCGCGGCCTCAAAACAGCTTGATGTGAGAGACTCTTGGCGCAGCGCACAGAACGATGCTCATGCGGGGATATGATATAGTACGACGCCCTTCCACCCTGGTTACCTGACTCGCGACCTCATAGCGAAGGCGAAGAACCTCAAGCTCTGTGTGACCGCTGGTGTCGGCTCTGACCACATCGATCTTAACGCCGGTGCGTCCCTCCTACCGAACTGAATGCATCCCGCTCTGAAACGGATGGATCTCCAGCGAACGAGAAGAAGATCACCGTCGCCGAGGTCTCCGGCTCCAACGTCGTGTCCGTCGCTGAGCACGTCGTCATGAGCATCCTCCTCCTCGTCCGCAACTTTGTCCCCGCACACGAGATGATCGAGCGCGGTGACTGGCAAGTTAGCCAGATCGCGCGCCAGGCGTTCGACTTGGAGGGTAAGGTTGTGGGTACCATAGGTGCTGGTCGTATCGGCTACCGTGTGCTCGAGCGCCTCAAGCCCTTCGACTGCAAGGAGCTCCTTTACTTCGACTACGCCGCGGTCCCTCAGCGTGCGTTCTCATCCCGCTTCTTCTGCTCGCTGAGCTCGTTGCTTATCTTGCTGCTCTCATAGACGCCGCTGACCGCATCGGAATCCGTCGCGTCGAGAAGCTGGAGGACATGCTCGCGCAGTGCGACGTCGTGACGGTCAACTGCCCCTTACACGAGGGCACGCGCGACCTGATCAACGCCGAGTCGATCAAGCACATGAAGAAGGGCGCATGGCTCGTCAACACTGCTCGCGGTGCGATCTGCAACGCCGAGGCCGTCAAGGCCGCTGTGGAGAGCGGGCACCTGAGCGGGTACGCCGGCGACGTGTGGAACGTGCAGCCCGCGCCGAAAGACCACCCGTGGCGCACGATGAAGAACCCGCTGGGCGGCGGTAACGGTATGGTGCCGCATTACTCTGGCACGACGCTCGACGCGCAGTACCGCTACGCGACGGGCACGAAGCAGATCCTGGCCAACTTCTTCGAGGGCAAGGAGCAGGATATCGCGAACGTCATCGTCACGAACGGCGACTGTGAGTGTTATACTAGCTTAGCTACGCTGGGAAGAGACGCTGACTCGTCCCGCAGACGCCACGAAAGCTTACGGCCAGCGCGTCGCTGCGAAGGTCTGAGGGTTTCCGTGTCTTGGGTCGTTACATGTTGTACCAGTATATATATCGTGCACACAAATGCAATGAAGACCTGTAGGAACCTATGCCCGAGGCTGTAAGAGTACTGTTGTAATGTGAATTTCGCAACTCAGAGTCGGTAAGAAGTAAAGGCGTTGTCGGCGGAGTTGGAGCACACGCGTTACGCGTTCCTTCTTGCCACCGACCATGTCCAGCGAATTCCGTCTTGTCCCCGCGCCCAACGATGGTGCCTCCAAGGCGACCATGAAGGACACAGTCGGCGCCACTGGTCTTCACGACACCATGCGCTTCGGCCTGCGCAGTCTCGCCGCAGAGGCCAACGGACGCAACCCGCTCCAAAGCCGTCTGGAGAACGTATGTCGCGCCGAGCTCTTCCTGGATCTTGGTAGACTGACACTGGTGCAGTGGGAGGAGACGCAGGACAGCCTGAAGCTCAACCTCCAGCGCAACATATACGGCCTGCACGCGCCCGTCCGCCAACTCATGGAGCGCCGTCTCGTCTCCGAGGTACGCGTCACGCCTTTGCCTGCGCAGGGCTTACTCGTTGCTCATACACGCTTCATATACTAGAACCCTCATATGCCAGGACTCGGTAACGTCAACATTCACCTCGACATTCTCATGGGCCGCGACGAGACGTTGGACGTCGCAGACTTCTTCGGTGGTGCGTACGCCATGCGCTGTGCTTGCGTTGCTATCCATATTCTAAGGCGCTTTAGATGTCGAGTCTGGTCCGTTGGACGTTCGCGGCGAAATGGAGCGCCGTCGTCGCATCCTCCAGCACTGAGTGCTGAGCTGTGTACCATACGCCCGCAATTGCAATCTCGTCCCTTTTCTCGCTGCCGCCTCTCCCCGTGACAAGCGTCTATCCGAGAGCTCTTCTACTTTGTGCCTATGAACGAAGGCTGGAGACGTTGTAGTGACCGAGGTACTACTAGTAGCCATGTCGTCGCCGAGGAACGCTGCTGCCCGAGAACCTTGTCCATGCAAAGAAACCGTCTCTTCGAGACTACAGAAGTGAGGGTGATGTGGAACAGTACAAAGGGAACACTCGGCGGTCGTACAAGATGATGTACATGAACAGGTCACAGTTTGTTCTCGGTCGTGCGTCGCACAGTCGTCATAAGCGGCACGCTCATCGAGGGTCCGGTGGAGGGTCGATCATTGAAATACTCTGCGCGAGTAGACCATCCGCCGTCTTCGGACGTGCGAGTCTGGCCCGACGAGTAGAGGTTGCTCAGACTCATCTGCGAGCGCTCCATCATAATTTGGTGAACCTGCAAGAAAAAACAACACGAATCAGACTCTGACATCTTGGACGACGTGAGCGACACATACCTGCATACGAAGCCCATGCACGATCGCACGCAACGACTGCACCTCTTCGTGCATGCGCAGCGTCTCCGTCATGAGCGCCACATCGTGCCGCCTGCTCATCGTGTCCAGGGACGTCGACACCGTCATAATCGAGTTGCGCAGCGACGTGAGCGAGCCCTCGAGCGTCGTGTTAATGTTAACAGACGGCGCGGCAGGCAGCGCACGGCCATACGGGAACGCGTCGCTCGAGGCATCTTCTGACGGCGGCGAGAAGGGCGGGAAGAACGACGAGGCGTCAAGCGACGGATCTGTGCGCGGGACGAACGGTGCATCGGACGCGACGCCGAGCATGGCAGCGTTAAGCGGGGACATGCGTCGGTCGCGCAGGACACGTTCCTCAGGAGCGGGACGTTGTGGTTGTACAGCAGGCGACGCGACGGCGCTCGCGGACGTCGACGTCGAGGCGTCGGCACGGAACCACGGGCCAAGCGAGCGACGAGCAGCCTGAGCCTCCTCCGCGGCGGCGCGCAGTCCACCCTCCAGCTCGTCGACTTTACGACGCAACGAAGCGTTCTCGCTCTCCAAGGCTGCGACCTTGCCAGCGTGTATCGACAAAAAGCCCTTAATGGCTTCGTATGGGCACGCAGCGATATGGTGCGCGAAAGCGTGCCGTGCACCCTCCCACGCGCAGCCGTTGCCGCTATGTGCGCATGCGACGACGGTCAGCGGGCAGGCGGCGGTATGCGTGTCGACCTCCGCCCGAATGGTCACTGCATCGCAGGAAGGACATACGACCTCTTCTCGTCCGCAAATGCGCTTGTGCGTCTGGTGTGACGTTGTCAGAACAACGCACCAGGTCCTAGGAGATGACGAGTGAACGCACCTCGAACCCCTCGACAGCGCGTTCTGTAGCACAATACGGACACATAGCAACGTCCTGGCGTCGACACGTCTCGTCGTGCTTACCCAGCTCCTTACGCTGGACCTGGCGCTCGCATCCAGGATGTGTGCACGGCACGCTTGCGTGCGCGCAATCGTCTCGCAGATGGATGTCGACAAGTTGCCTTTGCATCGTCTGCGTGCATCCAAGACTGGCGTTTGGACACTCGACAGTCAGCTCATCGACAAGCTGAGAGAAAATAGTATTAGCCAGTCGTATAACGGCCACCCGAAACTAGACGCACGTTACGCAGCAACGGGTTGGCTGGGCGCAAGTCGAGCGTAGTCAAAGTAGAGCGGTCCACAGGGCACTGGGGTGTGATAGATATGGCAGTCTGGATGCATTCCAGACAGAACGTATGTGCGCAAGATCTCGTCGTGACCGGGTTTAGGAACGGGGCGCTGGTGTCACGTTAGCTAGCCTGGACGATGGCGGGTGGCGCAGGTCGCACTGACCGACATATGCAGCATATCTACGTGTCTCTGTAAGCTCAGCGGAAGCCAGTCATCTGGGGAGATGCGTACCAGGTTGGTATTGACGTTGTCGACGTACGTGAATCCTGCAGACATGATGATCCAGGTCCAAGAAGCGGCAACAGCCGCAGCGCATTCACATGTTCTTCATCCTGTCTTCACTAGACACGATCCTTCAGTCGATATCCTGCCTGGTTTCCCAAGGAAATCACACGATAGCATAAGCATTGCTCAGACACGGCAGATATACGAATACTTAAACATGGGATGCACGAACACCGAGAGGGGGGAGTGAGTAAGGAGTCAAGCAAGCAGGCAGAGCAATCATGACAGCGTACGATGGGAACCATATACAAGGAACAGACAGACAGAAACGGGGGACAAGTATGCGTAGCGATGAGTCGATATCACTGCAGGAAGAGAGTGATGACTTCGGACTGCGCGAAGGGGAGGTTGCAAGCTGGACACTTGCGTTGTCGCGTCGAGATACGACTGTCCACGCACTCCTTGCAGAACGCTGCAATGCGTGCATGAGAAATAGGCGAGCGAGAGGGAGCAGGTGCACGTACTGTGTCCGCATTTCTGCAGCAATTGTTCGCGGAAGCCTTTCTTGCACGTCGAACACTTCAGCGCACCCTGCAAAGCGAAATACGGGCGATGAGCACACACACACACACACACCAAGGATGAGTAAGGAAACGGGGGCGGACACGGAATGGGACATCAGGATGAACATGTAGAGGAGAAGAGAAATGTTGCAGTATCGATGACCACAAGCTGAATGAACGTACCATGGACTTCTGGTACAGATCTTGGAGGTCGCTCTCGTTCGCCGATACGGCAGCGAACTTCTTTCTCTGTTCGAGTTGTTGCTTGAGCTGAGCGACCTTTTCCTTCTCGCCCTCATGCTCCGACTTGAGCGCGTTGTAGTTCCTACTCCTTATTGAGTAGTCGTGGGTCAGGCTCGCGACTCTGGCCTTCTCCTGCGAACGACCAACGCGTCAGTCTCGCTTCTTTACGCAAGCTAGAAAGTAGACACGTACCTGTTCCAGATCTCTTTGAAGGCGAGCTTTCTCCTCATTCGCTTCTCTAAGCTCCTTCCGAAGACCAGTAATCTTCTCCTCACACGCGTCTTTCTCCTTCTTCAGCGTAGCTAGCGCCGTCCTCTCATTATCCTGATAGTGAATGGATCAGTTCATGCACATCCACACAAGAAATTGTGCACATACAAAGACTTTCTGCTCCTCGCTATGTTTTGCGTGTAGCGCATGCAAGGCATTGAGCTGCTTGCTACTGTTCGCCTCGTGCAGTTTGATCGTAGACTCGAGGTTCTTGATCTTGTTGTCCGCGCTGTAGAACATCATCTCCTTCCTGATTTTCTACTCCGCTTCTCAGTACGGCGAGCAAAAAAGGGATGGGTTGTACGAACCGAGGCAGTCACATCTGCAATCTGCTTCTCCAGCGCGGCGAGGTCGAACACTTTGCTCTTCATCTGCGTGTCCAACGTCTCCCATGACGTGGACAATCGATCAATCTCGGAGTAGCACGAGTCCAGTGCCTGTTAATCGTGGTTCAGCAAGCCGTGGCGCCCGCATAGGGCTAGTGCGCACCTCTGCTTCTTGTTGCCGCAAGAGCTGTTGTTCAGCGAGAGACTTCTCCTTCGCCTCCAGGAGACTCGCAAGCTGCTGAAGGTCCGCATTGCCCGACGCGTCGACCGCATCAGGCCCGAAGACAGTGTCGTAGCGCTCAAGCCGCCTCTTGGCACCTTCGTACAGTTCGCGTGCTTCAAGCTCAAAGCCGCCGATAGCGTCCTCGGAGCGCGCGTCGATTGCAGCTTGCAATGCCTTCGCTTTGTCCTCTGCAGCTCTACAACACGATGAGTACGGGTAAGAGTACCCCGACATCGAAAAGGGCACGAACTGCAGACGGTTCTTGAGGTCGTCGACGTAAGACGCGTCGGTATTCTCGCCGTTAACGCGAAGGAAAGTGTACAAATCCTCGTCGCCCTCAGACGCTGCTGCGCGAGTCTTCAGACGCTTGACCTCGGACTGGAGCGCCTGTATCCGATCCTACGAAGCGCAGTCAATATCAAACAGGAGCAGTAGACAGATCGAGCACGCTTGGAACGCACCTCGCGCGCGGCCGCCAGGGTCTTGAACTCGCCAAGAGCTGCGAACCTCAGCGCGGAGACTTGCTTGCGCTCTTGGAGCTCCGCATGGGTAGCGTCGCGCTCCCCGCGCAACCGCATGATTTCCTCCATCTGCTTGGCTATCTCGCCCTTGAGCGCATTCGCGTGGCCAGTAGTCACTTCCTACAATCAATACGTGAGCATGTATCGCTGTTCTGCGACAAGCAACAACCGTGACATACCTTGATCTCGTTCTCAAACTTTGTCTGCGCCTGCTCCACCTCCTCGAGCCGCAGCTTGAGCGATGCGACCGTGTCATTAGCTTTCTTCAGTTCGAGTTCGAGCGCCTTGTACTGTTCGCTATTTGTGATGTCGTGTTCAGACGGCGTCCGCGATGCCTAAGTGCACATTGTGAGCCACCCAGCATAGGAGTAGGAAGTAGTGCACGACGCACAAGCCAAGAAGTTTGTGGATCCTCAGGCTGAGCGGCCACTTTCGCCTTGAGTCGAGCAATTTCACCAGCTTGCTCTTCAGCCACGCGTTTAAACTTCTCGGCTTTGGCTCGCTCTACAGCGACCTCGTCCAGCGATTCTTCTTCCTTGTGGCCGTTGACCGCTTCCGGTGGCTCCAACGGAGCTTCAGTAACAATGCACAGCGACAAGGCGATGGAAGGCATACCTTAGAGGCCTCCGGCTTCATCGACGCGTCGCGTGACTCGTTTGGCACACGTTCGGACCCAGGTTCCGTAGGTGGGGGGTGCGTTGGTGCGCGAGACAGGTCGCGTTCGCGCTTAATGCGGTCTACGCGCATCTCCGCCGCAGCGAGGTCGTTGCGCAACTTGTCCAGCTGCTCGTCTGCTGACTCCAGCTTGGCCTCCAGTAGCTTGTTCTCGGAGTGTAGCCGCGATGCCTGAGTCTGGTTAGGTCACGAATGAGGTGGTTAGCAGTGGAACGTACTTCGGATTGTGCTTCGCGTCGAGCGGCTTGCAGTGCATCGTTATCAGGTGCAGTCCCTGCTCGAGCGACGAATGCGTTTACAAGCGTCCGTGTCGCCACACGTCGTTCTTCAACCGCAGACTCGTATGCTGGTATGTCGGATGCGAGCTTCGGCAACTTGACCGCTGTCAACGCCCAACGCGTCAAAATCAACAGACCCAAGCTCTGAACGATAAGCACTATGTACCGTTTGACCTAAGTGACGATTTCGGTATGTCGTCGACAGAGACTAAAGCTCGAATTTCCGCGACAAGCTGGAGATCGGACGGGGTGAGCATGGACCAGCACACAAGACAATGAACGAGCAGATACCTGGTTCCAGCAAGTTTCGATAGCCTGCATTCCAGCCAGATAGGTCTCCTGTGCGGCCTCGAGCTCTTCTACTCGCCGTCGACCGCGCTCGTGCTCGCGGGCGTAGTGTCGCATGCGGCGAAAGATGGCTTCCTTGCGAAAGAGCTACAGCGTCACGAGCGATTAACAATTGCAATATCGAGCACAAGACCGTACTTACTTCGAGATTGCTGTCCTCTGCTAGCTCTGCGTCGTCGGCGGCGGCCTCGACGCCGTTGGTGTGAGTCGGGTCGTCTGTGGCAGACGCTATGGCGCGTTTCTTGTGCGCTGACGGGTCCTCTACTGGACTGCCTGGCCGCTTTCTTGACTCCATCATCCTGCGCAAGTTCCAGGCGTGGTCAGATTGGTTGGAATTCTTGACGCGCTGGAGTCGAGCGTAGCAGGAGCTGAGCTCTGCGGGAAGCGAATGCAACTCCGCCTTTCTCCCTCTGTCCCCAACCAACTCTATATCCAAGGCTACCGGCCAGCTCTAGATGTCTGCCAGCTCGACCATATGATCTCGCATGGTCCAGTGAGGCGCCTGAAGCACATTAAACTACATGTCTCGACGGATTGTGGCCAAGCGCACATACCTCTCAATCTTCTTGGCCCATAGCGAACTCCAACTGCTTGCTACGATGATCCCACGAAGCTAGGCCGTCGTGCGCATTCTTGGGACTCGAGGGCGAGCCAACGGGAGAGTCTGCGCTCATCACTTGTGCTCACTTGAGGCCCAGCAACGCCCAAGGACACTGAACATCAAGTCAGCAGTGCCAGTGGATTCCTAAGATGCGAGAATCCAAGTGCAACTGCAACCTCAGATCGACGGACATGTTAAACTGAAGCCCGTCGCGCCCAGTTTGCCTTTATCCTCCTTGCTTGAAACAAGGACACTCGCTCGCCACTGATCGCGCTCTTATTTGCCACAAACCTGTTTGCAGTGACGAGGACGAGGCTGTGCGAGCAACTAATGCGGGACCGCAATCGCGTCTCCACGCGACGGATGCGCCGTTGCCACTCACGTCCGCCTGATCTGGCAGTACGTGCGCTCCAGAGGTATCTGCAGAGACACCGTTTTCTATCGTTGTCGCTTTTGTTCCGTCGCATGGCGCCCAACTGTTCGTATTCAGCCCTCGCTCCTCCTCCAACGATCGCTCATACCCTTCTCTTCAGGATGTACATGCAGTCAATGTACGTCGATCGATCGCATGAAGACCTCTCCATCAAGTTCACCGCGACACTGTACATCGCAGATCCACATCCGTTTCCGGCCTATATGACCAGTGATCATGCGCGTTTCAACCACAAAGGGGCACGAGACGTCGCTGCATTTGTTGCGCTGGTAGATGTGGCAGTCGACCAACCTCAATACTATAAAGTGAGTGGGCCCAAGCCAGAGCTCGATCTTCACCTTCACATCTCCTTACGCTTTCTTCTCTCTAGCTCTTCTTCACGTTGAAATCGTTGACTTCGGTTATCCTCTCGTAATCTTCCACTTCCGAATCCCGATGTTGGCGCAAATCCTCGTCCTCGTCGGCGCACTCGCCGCGAGCGTACAGGCTCAGCCGCCATTTGGCTTTCCTTTCCCTCACGCCGCGCCGAACGTTGCAATGCCTCTCAACGGACCGCCAGACCAATGCCATCCCAACCAGTTCACCGTCCGTAAAGAGTGGTGCGTCAATACCTTGACCTGCCGCAACGCCCACTCATGACACATCGACACCGTTTGTAGGGGCGATCTCAAGCCTGCAGAGCGCAAGGCGTACACTACCGCCGTTGTGTGTCTCCAGAACAAGCCGTCCAAACTCGACAGCGCGTTGTACAACACGACATCGCGTTACGACGACTTCGTCGCCATCCACATCAACGGCACGCGGCGCATTCACAACGGTAAGCTTACAAGCCCCATGTTTTCCCGCTCGTTGACGCGCGGTGGGACAGATGGTCTATTTCTCGTGTGGCATCGCAACTTCGTCTGGCTTTACGAACACGCGCTGCAAAGCGAATGCGGATACCGCGGCGCGCAGCCATATTGGCACTGGATCAAGCACGCCAAGAACCTCACTGCCTCGCCCTTATTCGATGGCTCCGAGTTCTCGCTGTCGGGACAGGGTTTACCGCTGAGTGCGGAGGAGAAGGCGAAGCAACCGCCTTGCCGCGTGGGCAACGTGACGTGCCCCACCGCCGATGGTGGAGGGTGTGTCACTGACGGGCCGTTCGTCAACTATACGTGCGTTCATTTACATTCATATTTCTATTGGTACGTTAGTAGCTGATGCTCGATTTTCGCGGACAGTATCGGATACCTTCCATCCAACCCGCTGGAAATGGCCAACCCGGACCCAGCTCTCCCGCCTACCGCCTTCCACTACCAAAAGCGCTGCTTCAGCCGTAACCTCAACCAATACGTCGCCACCAACATCCAGACGGCAGACAACCTCGCAGCCGTAGAGAACGCAACGACGATCGCATCCTTCCAGGCGCTTCTCGATAACGCATCTGGAACTGGTCGTCCTGGCTTACATCCCTTTGGTCACTGGACGCTTGGTCCGACGGGTGCGGATATCTTCTCGAGTCCTGCGGATCCGGCGTTTTGGCTGCACCACGGGATGGTGGACAAGCTCTGGACGGAGTGGCAGGCGAAGGATCCCTGGGCGCGCGTCTATGGCACGAACGCCTTGTCCGGGCCTGTCACTGGCTTGAACATCCCGCCGAGCGAGGACGCGAGTTTGGGGCATATGCTCGAGTGGGGTCCGAATGAGCAGGAGCTGCCTGTCGGCGCTGTCATGGCCGTCGGGCGCGGAAAGTTCTGCTACAAGTACGCGTAGTACGGTTGTTTCATGATATGTTACTTCTATATATTTTGCATTGAAGCGTCTCCGTTACTCTCTTTAGGTTTTGGGCGCCTGCAGCGATGAGAAGGTCCGACTTCCGACTCTGCTCCCATCTCTCTCAGCTTCACCATCGCCCGTCGCGTTCTGAGCATGATATGCGTCGGCGGCCGTCCAGTGCTTGGCCCACATTACGCTATTGCTACCGCACCCCCCTGTTCGGCGTCCAGTCATCATAGAAATGGTTCGCGGGACCGGGATCGTCGGCACAGTTGCTCCTTGCTCCTGCTCCTGCTCTTGAACGCCAGCCATGTCGTCGAGCGTGCCCGTCCCTGAGCCGTTCTATATCTCCTTCGACACCACAGATGTCGAGCGCATGTTGAGGCTCGTCTGCCAGACCGAGTTGCCAGAGGAGCCGCCGTTCCCGACTGCTGGCTGGAACGAGGGCATGGACCTGGAGTGGCTCAAACTCGTGAGCTCGCGCACCTATTTCGCGTAATGCGCGTTTGCTTATATGGCGCGTGCAGGTCAAGGAACAGTGGATCAAGACCTTCGCGGTCGACGAATTCGAGGCGGTACGTATCTCCTCGTCCCTGAGCGCGTTCTGGAGCTAGCTGACGCGTCGTTCGCGCCGTTACAGAAGCTGAACAGGTACCCGAACTTCAAGGCTCGCTTTGAACAAGAAGACGTCGATTTGCACTTCATCCATGCGCGGACAGAGAACCTCCATAATGCGGTCCCGCTGCTCTTGCTGCACGGATGGCCTGGTACGTTCCCGGTCTTCCCGGGACTCGAACACGCGCTTATTCAATACACTACCGCCGCAGGTAGCTTCCACGACTTCCACAAGGTCGTTGGCCCGTTCGTTGACCCCCCGCACGGCGGGCATCCTTCGTGAGTGGTCCTGGACGACGTCGTCATGGCCTAACACGATTGCAGGTACCATGTCGTCGTCCCATCTTTGCCAGGTATGCTGTACTTCCGCGAGCTCGTAACTTATCTGACGTATTGTACAGGCTTTGGTTTCTCGTCATACCCCCGGCGCACACCGTTCACTTTCGTCGAGATAGGCAAGCTCCTCCACAAGCTGATGACGGAAGTTCTTGGCTACGACAAGTACCTTCTTCAAGGCGGCGACTGGGTGCGGACATTTCGCATTATGGTAGGTAGCTGCGCGACTAAGTACCCTACGAATTAATAGGGTGGCTTCATCGCCAGGTCAATGCTGGCAGATCCTGTCATTTCTTCTCACATTCCCGTTGCGCACATGAACAGTTCGTCTACCTTCCTTGTCCTGTGAGGTTGCCTCGCACTCACCACCGACGCAGTGTTCTTCACCGTCCCCCCGGCGGCCAAAGTTGCCGAAGCGCTCGGGAACCTCATCCCCTCCTTCGTCAAGGCCATTCCGGGCTTCACCGCGCTGACCAGCTACCTCGATGACCGCGTTCAGAACTATCTCTTCAAGCCCGAGGAGCGGCGCAGCATCGCACGCAGCATGCAGTACCGCGAAGTCAGTCGAAGTCCCATAGCCTTAGGTAGCACGCTGACGGGCTCGCAGACCGGCAACGGCTACGTCTTCCTACAATCGACCAAACCTCTAAGCATCGGCTACGCGCTCAACGACTCGCCCATCGGGCTCCTCACGTACATCGGGTCCAAGTTCTACGAGTGGAGCGACCCGACCGTCTTCCAGCCGCAGGACCTCATCGAGACCGTCGCGCTGTACTACCTCACGCGCAGCTTCTACACGAGCGTGATGATCTATCACCAGTCGAGGGACGTAACGTGGGATATGGTCGGCAACTCGCATAAGTGGAAGGTCGCGAATCCGGACAACAAGCTTGGGTTTAGCAACTTCGTACGTCGTGTCGTCGGGTCGGTGTCCGTTTCGTCGTCGCGCTGACTTTGCAGTACAGCCGTACGAGATCGGCGCAGCGCCTGAGGCGCTGTTCAAAGGCCTCGCGAACCTAGTGATGTACAAAAGTAAGCGCTGATGACAACGGCGCATGCATAGTCGAACAATCCTAATGTTTATCTGCAGTTCACGACGTCGGCGGGCATTTTGCCGCGCTGGACGAGCCGACGCACTTCGTCTTTGACATTCGCGAGCTTACACGCAGCAATTGGCCAGTGCGCTTGAGCTTGTGGGACCAGAAAGAGCGTACTACGCCTCGGGTTGGCCCTGACGGGCAACCGATATCACCCGAGATATGAGCCAGCCGCGGCATTGTCTGCATTTCTTAGAGGTCGTGTACTTTTCTGTAACTTAGTGCTGTAGACTGTCACACTGTCGTAGATGTTAATTACTTTATGGAAAACATATGGGCAGTGTCTGATTCGAGATGCCCACTGGCCCGTACCAAAGTATCCGCAAGGACGGCGAGGACGGGCTGCAGATCTATGTACGAAATCGTTCGGTACTATGGTCCTCGGGTTGTTGTTATAGCTGCACCTCGCTGTGATTCTCGCCGATGTAACACGAGAATCAATGTTGCATTACAACCAAGCAGCTCATCTAAGATATACAACGCCTCTAAGTGAGTCATGAGTTATGTACGCCAAAAAGGTCCAAAGCGTCTCGTCAGTGCACTGCCCCGAAGCCGTTGCCGTTCGGCGGGGGCGAGAAGGCGGAGAAGGGGTCGGGACTGCGCGAAGGACTCCTCGACGGTGCGTACCGCATGGGAATCTCCTCGCCCGCAACGCCGCCGCGGTGCGTGCTATTGCTCTTTTTGATCACCTCCCATTCGACGCGGAAGAATACCCAGACCCAGCGGCGCAGGATCTCGAGCGCCTCCATGATGAAGACGCCGTGCTCGAGCTCGGCGAGCGAGTGTAAGTGCGCGGAGAGCTTGAGCGACCATGTGAAGCGCAGCACGAGGTTGAGCGCGACGGCGAGGTAGTACATGAGCGTGTCGGGGAAGAGCAGCTGTGTACGCAGGCCGTACGGGCGTGCGCCTTCCATACGACCGAAGGGCGAGACGGGACGCGAGGAAGAATGCGAGAAGGGAGAGGGTGTCGGAGGGAGAACGACCACAGGCGAACCGGGTCGCGTGAGAATTGTGAGGCCCCAGTCGTTCGTCACGTCCCACCAGAACGAGTAGAGCGAGTTGACCGCGACGGAGAGCAGCCATAGACGCCACAGATTGTTATCCTGGCGCCAGCCATCTACAGGAACATCGCCGTTCTCGTCGAGCGGGAGGATCTGCATCGCGGAGAGGAAGATGACAGGGAAGGCGGTGGCATATTTGACGGCGTTCAGAAGCTGCGTCGTGTTTTGCCGACCGGAAGCGAGGTAGTCGACCAGACATTGGCGCAGTCGCACCGCGTAGGGCAAGCTACGACACGTTAGCTAGGGACATAGTACTTTGGGTACAGTGCGCACCTCATCATGAATGGGACCGCCCACTCCCACTTCCCCTCAAACACAGGCAACGCCGTGAGCGATCCAGAAGGAAGGAACATCGCGACGGTCATCCACACGTCCCCAAAGACCTTCGCAAAGGACGTGAAGACATCGGCCAGCACGACGTCACAGAAGTATACAGGCTGGCTAACGGGCGATAGAAAACAGCGCTTCACGGCGCTGAGAACGGCGTGAGCGAAAGCAAACGCGAAACGAGTAACTCACCCGCAGAACGCCCGTCGCTCACGCAACGATACCGCATTGAACGGCATGAGGAGACCAAAGAGCAGCCCAGCGAGCGTGATGACGGCAATAATCTTATAGCTGTCCATCGAATCCATGTCGCCCGCGCACGCGACACGAAACACGACCCAGCCGCCGAACGTCCACGCCGAATAGGCAAAGAACACGCGATATACGGGTCCATAAAGCGTCGACGGGTGGGCGAGCTGGTGGTAGCCTTTGTCGTATATTCGAAAGTCGAGCGCGAACGCGGTATCTATCCCGAGCAGGTGCAGGAGATGCAGGTTCAGCGCCCATGCGAGGATGCCTAGGCCGCCAAGCAGGGCGACGCGAAAGGGTAGAGGCAGCGCCGTCGAGAATGGCGCGTAGACGAGGGCATTCACGAGCGCCGTGCGGGTGTCAATGTCCATCGGCGCGGGCACATGGAGGTGAGAAGCCAAAAGTCGGAGACGGCGCGACGGCGCCACGTCGCGGATTTACTAGTTCGGGACATATATCTCGAGACAGACGTGGATCTCTTGGAGCAGGATAGTACACAAAATTATACAATGTCACAATACGAAATGCGCTGCCAGCCAATTCAGAAAGATGTTGCAGTCTGGTGCTGCTCAAGATGAAGGTGCTAGGAATGCGAGAACGCGTGAAGGGATGCGCTCCGTGGCTCCCTGCAAGTACGAGTTGTTGCATCGCGGGTGGCGTCTATGGGCATCTTCCAAGTGCCATTACGATATCTCCTCCATGTCGTCGTCCATGTCGTCGTCATCGTCCATGTCGTCGTCTTCGTCGTTGTCCGCCCCACGGTCTTCGTCCTTGACGTCCGCGTGCGTCGAGGCACTCAAATACGCTTCCTTCAAGCTCCAGAGGCCAACCTTCTCGCCATGGCGATGAAGGCTCGCAACCTCGGACAGGACCTCTTTGAGGTACGCTTCGGGCTGTTGGGTGCGCGCGCGGAGGTCTTTGAGCGTCCAGTCGGGCTTCTCCCTGAAACGCTCGAAAAGGGCGTCGTAGAGCTCGTTGCGGGGCATGCGCGCGAACCGCTCGAACTCGCCCTTGCGCGTCTGTTGCTTCTGCGCACGCGGTGTCCAGGCGGGCGCGGCAGGTCCAGTCGGTACACCGCTCGCGAGACGGTTGATGCTCTGGGCCGACGCGTGGTTCTCCATGAGCTGGATGGGCCGCTTGGACGTGTTCGCGAGTCGGACGCGCTCCTTGATGATGCGTCGGTAGTGAGAGTCCATGATCGGTTGCAAGTTACATTCGTGTCGTATCTTGCCCATGCGCGACGTATTCCCTGAACCCGACGTCAGCTGCTAAGCAATACGCGTGCGCAGAGAGACTTACGGGCTCGCGTGTGAGGTCCCTTTTCCTTCTCGGCTACGACGACTTGGTTCGTAACGTCGAGGTCGACCATGGAGAGCTCAAACTCCTTTGCGGTTCGCAATTGCCTCTCGAGCTCGACGTTTAGCCTGGCTATACGAGCTTCAGCGTCTGTCGAGCCCTCGGGTATTTCTGGTGCGGGCGAGTTGTCGTCCTCGTCCTCCGCAGTGCCCTCGGGCAGTGAGACCTCTATACGCTGCGTTTTCGTCACAGGGTCGATCTCCTCGTAGACACGAATCGTTGCAAGATGTACGCCCTGTTTCTCGACCGCAGACCACCGCTTGAGCAAGAATTTGGGCATCTAGAGACAGTTCTATGAGCCATGGACGTTGTAGAAAGCGCTGTGGCTGGCAGGACCTTAACGAGCCACATGAGGTGCTCCTCGCCCATTTCCATGGTTTCATCTGGGTCAGGTTCGGTCTCGAACACATGGTCGTCGCCCGCCGCAAAGGGCTTTACTTCATCGGTTTCTGGGGCATCGTCGACGAGCGACATGGTGATGGTAAGAGACAAGAGCACGGCGGACCCGGAATCCGCTTCCGGCTCTCTGTCTTGGCCTTTGACCGCGACCACGCCGAGTCACTCTGAACGGCCCGAATACCGCTTTGCGCTTTCTAGTCGACTACTACGTGCTCCTCTCTGGCCCATCGGACAGCGGCAGGCCTCCAGCCTCAGGCGCATGTGTAGAATCGGGTTTTCCTTGTCCTGGCTGCCGCAGGACGTGCCACCGGTCGGATTGCTTGTTGTCGACTCTGGCGTCTCGTGCCGCGTCCGGGGCCCTGCTCTTCCGTTCTCCAAACTAGCGGACGGCAGCTTCATGCGTTTACGAGTGGCCCGATCATTCACTATCATCCAACTTCTCTATCAAGTCTCCTCGAGCTTGTGTTTCGTGAAGCACACTCTTCCCCGGCTGGAAGTACCTCTGCCGGTCTTCCTTTATCTGAGCTGCGCACAACCTGGTGCTCGATCCAGTGATATCCGTCTGCACTGTGCTCACGAGCTGGCTTCGTTCTTCGGCCGCCAAGCCTGACATTCGGAATGTCTTTCCGTGGAGTCGTACTTGAAGGTGATAGACATTGGTGGTACCCTGTACCGCGTTAACGGTTACCATGCTAGTACGAAGCACGCGTCGCCGTATTTTACGCTTCCTGAACCAAAAGTCTTCGCCGCAAGCTACTTCTCGGAGCTGTGTGATGACCGTTGGCCGCCTCTGCAGCTTCGCCGTAGCCTTTGGCGCTGTAAGCTGAACTAGTATCCATTCAATTGCTGTTCAGTGTATTCAACAGCACAGGTGCCGGCTTCGCTGCGCACGGTGGACGTGACATGTGCATGTGTCTTAGAAGGTCGCTGGTGTGCTCGTTGGTTCGGCGAACCTCTCGGGAGAAGTCGCGTTTTGCTGCAGCGGTTGACTAGCACAGTATTTGGGTTATGCAACCCGTACTGCCGAGGACGGTGATACACTTGTGACGAAAAGATCGAGCTGTCCTCCTATTCTTATCCCCCTCTCTCGACTATATAAAGGCAGCGGTGTGGACGAGTAGTTCTTCAGTTCTCCAGCATCCAACAGCTAGTGAACACAACCCTCGTTACCATGCACTTCTCACTCTTCGCCCTCGTCGCCCTCGCAGTGTCAGCGGTTGCGACTCCTGCTAAGCTTTTGCCCCGCGCAGACTCGACTATCATCATGCAAGACATTCAAGTCGTGAGTGCATCGGTCAGCGTAGGCATTGCTGTCTTGACAGCTCGGATCACATAGATCACCCAGAAGTCGTCAGCTCTTAACGACATGGTCGAAAATCTCAGCATTGTCAACGTTTTTATCCAAGGCCCGGTACGTGCTGATTTACCGTCGAACGTCTACCCGTGACTCTGACGCATCGAGTATAGCAAGTCGCCCCCGGTCTTCAGGACATTGTCGAAACCGGCGGGATGGCCGTGTGCGTTCTTCACTGACTTACTTCAACCACCGACTGATCATACGCATCTCAGGAATGATGTTACCTCACCGCCGCAGCAGCCATTCGCCAATGCTGATGCAGTGGAGATCATTAACGTCCTGAAGGAGTTCGTTGTAGTGCATCAAATGCTCCTCAACACGGTCAGTTGCATGCCACTGTAGAAGGCGCTACTTGTACTGACACCGCCGTAGTTGATCGGAAAGCATGGTCTACTCACCCTTGTGCCCTTTGTTGGGCCGGCCGTTGCGGCAGCTCTCAGGTCCATCGAGGAGGTTGTCGATGTAGGTGTCCCGTCGGCAGCTTCACACCGAGACATCTATCAGAACGCTGACAATTGCATTGTTGTTTAGACCTTCGCTTTCGCCTTACTCGACCTCATCCCCACACAGGCCGGCCCAGCAGTGATGCAGATGAATCTCCTCGACGAGTCGCTCAACGGTACCATCGCTGTTTACACGTCGTGAATGTGCCGTCCGCCGCCGCCGCGCTTTGCTTGTCACCTCCCAATAGAACAGACCTCGATGCTCCGTTATTTCCCGTCAATGCACATGTGCAGCGGCTGAGGAAGGAAGGCCTGCGGAACCTCTTGGAAGTGCACTTGAAGTGCCGTATACGAAAGATCCGATCAAGTTGCACATGCAGATGCATATGCTACGAGGCAATGGCACATTATTGTAATAAGTACTCTAGCAAGCGGTAGTGCACAGTGAGAGACTGCCAAGCTGTGTTCGCCACTCCGACTCCGACCCTTTTCCTTTCACGACGGCTCAGTCGAACGCTCCGAACAGTCAGAAGCTTACGGGAACATTCCAACCAGCTGAAAAAGGGGGCCAAGACGCTCCACCCACCAATTGTGCCGGCTCTGACGTTCACGATGCGCTGTCTCGCTCGGCGCAACCGTCATTGTGTCGACGCCGGGTGATCTGCGCCTTTGCCAGCTTTTGCTCATGGGCTCGATTCCCTACCGTGGCTCAAATGCGCGCATCGCGCACCTTGCTGTAACGACGTCAACCCCAGAAACCTGCTTCGCCTGTGTTGCTCGTCGATCCCGTGCACCGTGTTCAGTGGCCGCTGTCGACTGCAACATCGACCTTTTCATTGCGCCCATCCCTGGTAATTAGCATTGACATCGCCGGCTAGCACTCGCTACATATTCAATGGCACCACGTTGAACATGACACTTCCGGTGTTGTCCCTTTCTCAACGATCCAAAACATGTGCTGCGAGCGGAAGTGGACGAGTCCCTTGGTTCGTAGAAGCTCCTGGGCCTATTAGTGCTCTTCACCACTCTTCCGAGGTGGCGTCGAGTGTTGTTTAAGCCGTGTCTTGCCGACGGCGGCTAGCGGCATCGAGCTGTCTCCATGAACTCCATGAAGTCGCCCGCTATAAGAGGAACGCTGCGGGCGACAACAGCTTTTCTACGCCCCTCGCAGTACTAGTCGAAGTATCGCTATGAAAGTCGCTCTGCTCGCTCTCGCCTCCTTCGCCGTTTTCGCGATCGCGACGCCGATTGTCCCACGCGCAGACTCGGGCACGATCATTGAAAACTTCATGGACGTGCGTTCCAGCGGCAACTGTGCATACCCATCTTTCTCACACCAGTCGAGCAGCTCACAGAGCAGGCGAGGAGCCTGGCCAAGACTGTCGATGGCCTGAACCCACTCACCGCCTTGGGGGGCGGATTGGTATGTACCCCGTTTCTGGCTTCGCGCGCCACGTGATGACATCGATACTAGACAGTTCTAGATGGCCTTCAGAACATGGTGAATACCGCCTCGGAGACTGCGTACGTCGCTCGCGACGTTCATACCAATTCACACACATGCTGATAGATCCTGTCTAGGCTTAACGTCGCATCTCCCCCTCAGACTGTCTTCTCGGACGGTGCAGCCGCAGGAGTTTTTGACTTCATCGCCCTTTATGTCCGGGGTTTCCAGGATCTTCTCGAGGCGGTCCGTCCCTTCCGATTCCAGAGTTCATTGGCAGAATATTTACTAACTTCGGTGAAAGTTGAACGAGAAGGAGATGACACTTTACTTCTACAAGGCGGGCATTGCTTCAAGGCTTATGCAGCTTGGGAGGGAATTTGACGTACGTTTCGTACTCGCCCTTCGCGATGTCGCAAAGCTGACCGTATCTGCCCCGCCTAGAACATTAACACGGGCCTCATCCCTCTCATCGCGAAAGAGGCAGACGCCGTCGGGCGACAGTTCATGGAGATCAGCAGGTCCCTCAACGCCACGGTTGCTGTGTATTCCACTTGAGTATGCTGTGACCCACCGCAGGGCAAACTGTTGTTGGCAGTTGCCTGCCAGTGACTCTAAATACATCTTAAGCATTATTGCCGCATTAGCATCTCGTATGTCTTCGAGTTTCCTATGGTGTGTTTTCTCTCTTCAAGTCGAAGTGCTCGAAGTGTGAAAGCACGGCGCTCTTAGCCACAACGTGCTGTGCTTTAAGGCTCGATCCTCGCGTACGTCGGGGCCCGGGTCTCGCGTTGCAGATTGTGACGCTCCGTCTGCTCTCTTCCCTCTTTCCAGGAATACGTTATTTGTGATGCACACCGAGGTAGAGACGTAAGGGGGACTGTGGGTTCGGGCTCGTTCCTCGCCCGAACCAAGTCTTGTTATAGGCGAGCGGAAGTAAGCCGCAGTCGAACTCCGTGCTTTCCTTTCGCGCGACTCAGTGTCGCGCCGTTTTGCTTGCCCACCCACCCAACCCTCATTTAGCGTGTGGCGCGCTAGGGTGGTCGGATTCCCAACCGCGCCGCACGTTCGAACCGTCCCCGACGTTCCGCGCTTCCGGACCGCGCCCAGGTGAACCCTCGGCGCGAGAGGTCCCCACAGTGCAGCTCAACCCGTGGATAGGGGTTGGGGGCTGCATCCGCCGGCGGGACGCGCTTCTCACCCATCTGCAATAGGTGAATTCGCACTACGTATATTACTACGTACAGTACATTGAGTGCGAATCGGACTCGCAGCTTATAATTATGACAGCGTAGCCGTCATCGCGAGATAGCAGCCTCCCCAAGCACACTGGCAATCGCCGAGGCTGGCAGCCTTGCGGGCGTCTCGGAAACTACTGCGTAGGCGAGTAGTCCTCGTTGATCCCGGAGTCAGACTAGAAATACCATAAGCGTACATATTTCAGTTTAGAAGAAGCATGAGCTCGAGGTGCACAAGACGATCGTGTTCTGGCTGGTTCAATGTCGGCCCATAGCATATAAAAGCGCAACCCGTCGACGCCTTTTCTCTATTTCATACGCTCCTTTCAATCCTCCACTTACGCACCCTCTCTCCGCAATGAAGTTCTCCCTCGTCGCTTTCGTCGTTGGTGCCGCCACTGCAGTTCTTGCCAACCCGGTTCTCGATCGCCGTGCCGACGCCATCCTCATCACCGGAGACGTCAGAATGGTACGCACCCTCCGTCTCACTTCGTACGTTGAATAATGAGACCATCATGATGGGACTGGTTTAGGTTACGGAGCAATCTTCGGAGCTGAGGCTCGTTACTGAGAAATGCAGCTTGACGAATTTCTTCGAATATGCACCTGTGAGAGGCTAGAGCGCAGTCTGAGCTGTAGATCTCTTGACTCAGGGATCGCTGACATACGCACAGATGATCGTGCAAGGCTTCCAAGGCATCATCGAGTCCGCTCACACAGCAATGTACGTGGTACTCCTGCAATGTTTTGGGTTGGAGGGTTATTAGCTAACCACGAGTTCGAATGTCCAGTGGCCACTGCCAGGTGAAGAACATTTCCCTTCTCCATTCCTCGTTACTGACCTCCTCAGTCCGGAGACCAGACTCCTTTCCCCGAGGCCGAAGCGGCCGAATTCATCGCCGTCTTGACAGAGTTCGTCCGCGTCCACCAGATGCTCCTCAACGTCGTACGTCCACGAGGAAAACACTTATGAACGTCTCTGATTGCGACAAGGTTATCGGAAAGCACGGGATCCTCGCACAGTTCGGATACGCGGAACCCGTCCGCGTCGCGCTCGTCGCACTCGAGGCTGTAGTTGACGTACGCCTTTGCCACTACGATTCTCGCAGTCGACTGCTGATCCATAATTATAACCTAGTCCTTCGCGTTCGCCTTCATCGGCTTTATCCCCAACAACGTCGATGAAGCTATGGTCCAACGTGGCGAACTCGACGCGTCGATCAACTCAACCATCGTCGTCTATAGCTCTTGAAGCTTGCCAAAGAGCTCGCGTTGATATCTAGTTTCATTCCCCGTTTCGCGCTATAAAATCTTGAGTCTCGTGCCTCGTTCACGTTCCATGGCGCCGCTCGAAATCGTGTAATGCATCCGCGTAATATAATCCGCTCGTTTGCTGCTGTTACGGTCCGGCAAATAGACAGCAAGAGCAGACGTCGTCGAGAGGGAGCAAGAGGCAACCACGTTGATGTTCCGATCTCGTGATTGACGCACGCCGCAGGGGCGTCATCACCAGCAAGGGTAAGCGCCGCCGGGCGATGGCCATGGTCCGACACAGAGAGGGGAGACGGACAGTGATAGACAGCGAGCACGTCTATAAAGCGTCTGAGTGGGGTGTCTAAGTATTAACAGGACGAAAGAAGTGTTCCCAGGTCGAGTAATGTACGGGGCGATGCGATTACTTGGAGGTCTGAGGACGTGTCCGTCAGAGCTCAAGAGCAATAAACGTTGAGTATTGTTAACGTACCTCGCTCTTCAACCAGGTGATGAGGTCGTTACGGTCCTTGTCCTTCTTCAGGCCCGCGAACGCCATCTTCGTACCCGGGATGTACTGAAATAGTAACGACGACGTCAGCGGCCATGTCAAGGATCATACTGACGGGCAAAGCGCGTCACCTTTTTCGGGTTCTCTGTACGGTCATATGAGCATGGCTGCAGGCACACGGACGTAGACTATGACGCACCGAGGTACTCGAACATCGTGTTCTCGTCCCTGAACAGGCGTCAACACCGAGCGCACTGAAGAGGAGCGGGTTCACGCACCATGTAATGCCCTTGTTGACGTTGGCGGCCGTGTACGAGAAGCCGTCTGCCTGACCAGTCTTACGGCCGAAGACGCTGCAGGAGGCGCGTCGCGTCGTCAGCACCGCGACGACCAGGCGAAGTTCCATGGAAAGAGCGCGCACCCGTGCAGGTTCGGGCCGACTTTGTGGGCGCCGCCAGCCTCAACAGTGTGGCATTGTGCGCAGCGCGTCTTGAAGAGACCAGCGCCCTTGCCCGCGTCGCCTGCAGCGTAAGGGGTCGACGTGTCGTCAGCACCAGCGCCGCGCTCGACGACGAGACGAGTGAAGCGCACCAGCAGAGTAGCCCATTGTAATGGATTCGGGTGGGTGATTAGGAGGAGAGGTGGAGGTGGTGGGTCGCGGAAGAGTTGTGAAAAAATTCGGACGAAACCGGGGCCTGTCGCGGTCCGTCGGGTTCAAGTTTGCAGGCCAATACACGCGCTCCCATTGGCCGTCCTCACGCGGGCGCTCTCCGCGGCCAGGCGCCGTCTAGATTTCACGAGGCCTCAGTAGCTTCAGTAGGGTGGGAGAATGCCAGAAAATGGTACGTCGACGTGAACGAACGCCGAGGAGTGACGCGAAACCATCGACTTGTGACGTGGATGCAGCGGCACCGCTGGCGCTTCAGGCTGACAACGAGCGTCCCGTCAAGGGAGCCAGTTGGCGCGTCCGCCGTCTGTAGAAGTGCCTGCTTCGCGAGTCCATGACCGCACTACTTATGAAGAAGTCGAGTCGTGCGCTCCGAGTCATGTCGGATCGCACGTTACAAGAGATGTAAGTCAAGTCGGATTCTAGTGGTGCGTGACGCTGATATTGTACAAATGAGAGTTATTAGTTGAGAGGTTTCGCTGCGCGTCGAATGATCGAGTGAGTGCGTTTTGCTCTCAACCATCCGAGTCCATGTTGTCGAACTTGAACTTCGCCAGTTCATGCGCTGGCCACTGGGTAAGGTCGTACTCTTGCCCCACGCAAATGAACCCAGGTTTGTAGTTCGCGTGCTCTCGAACATAATCCCTCCAGAGACCTGAGAGCGAAGGTTCAGTCAGACCAGGACTAGTTTCGCAGGCAGTCTCACGCACGAGTGAACTGATATGAGCTTCCTTCCGCGTGAAGAGTGTTCATCGCCTTGCGGAACGTCAGCTTCGCGAGGCCCTTTATATCCTTTTCCTAAATCCGAACGCATGATAAGCACAACGAGACGCAGGTGAGAGTAATACATTCGCACCTCCATGTCGACTTTGGGCTTCTTCTTCTTGATCACTTCAAGCGTACCTTTCGGTGCGTCGTCCGTCTTGTCCTCTCCGCCGTCCGTCTTCTGTCTCTTCACCGCCGGCCTCCATATCTGAATCACGTCTACCTTGTCTCCATCCTCGTCAACCTCAGTCTCGTCGCCGTCATCATCCTCGGAGGAAAGAATGCGGGACTTCTTCGGTGCGAAAGGGAGGCCGTCGCGGCAGAGCATGGTACGCAGGAGCGACGTGATCTCGAACGAGTTGAGCGGGCCAAGGGGACCCTCCCACTCCTGTACCATCTTGCAGACGGTGAGTAGGACGTTCGAGACGTTGGGGATGCGCTCCGCTATGAGGAGGGAGGGTTTCGCGGTGTGCAGCTTCTGGGCGAGCGTGTGCCAGGCAGCGACGAAGACTTCAACGAACGCTTGAACGCGCTCGCTGTCGTCGACCACTAGGACATGGTCAGTAGTGGTTGTTGGATCCTATAGTTTGGCGATACTCACTCACGATCGAGCGGTCCTCGTTCGCGAGGAAGAACGTGACCGCCTCCAGCGTCTGCCAGGTTTCGAGACCCTTCGGATCCTTGTTGAACTTCGTGTTGAACGCCCTGATCTCGTGCTCAACGAGGTCCAGAAGCGCATAGCCGTAAAAGTCCTCATAGATGTGCATCTGAAGTCTGCGTCAGAACGAGAGGCAGCGAGTCTAGCAGGTGGCGCACCTCGTGCAGGTCCGGGTTGCGCTTGTCCGCCTCAACGCCGAGCTCGTCTACGCGTTTCAACGCTGCGCGAGACCACAGCTCGCTCTTCTGCCCATTCAGCTGGATGAATCCATCTGGGACGTCGCTGTCGTCGCTGTTCTCAGTGCTCGACGCCTGCGCCGGTGCTGGAGCCGTGTCGACGTCGACCGCTTTCACTGCGGGCTGAGGCACGGCGCTGTCGACCGTGTTCGAGATGTCCTGCGTGAGCGCGGCTGCTTTACGCTTTGGTGCCATGACGAGCAGCGTTTCTGGCGTGGAAGAAGTCAAGTCGCGTCAGTCACGCGGTGTGACTGATCGCGTTTTCGACAACACCTCAATCGGCGTCTTCAAATGCTAACCCCTAACGACCCCCGGGGGTCGTCAGGGGCTATCACGGACACAGCGATCGAGCGAAACGCTGCTCGCGGTTCGGTGATACCAGACTCATATATCCCAAGAACACGCTGCCACCTGGTACTTAGAGAAGCTGAACGCTCTCATTCACATCCAACGATACAGAGATCTATCATCTAATCTAGACGCGAACGAGAGTAAGTATGAACTTCACCTCGTTTATCTCCTGCTCTTCCTCGATGAGGGGCGCCACACTCGCCTTGCGCTGCGCAACATCCAATGGCAGGCCGCGGCACGTCCGATTTATACCCTCCCGGTGCTCCTCGATGGCAGCACGTAGCGTCTCGCCATCGCCCTCCTCGAATTTGTAGTACACCTCCACGTCGTCTGTGGCCTGCAGACCCGCCTTCTTGCGCAGCTTCTGCACACGGTTGATCATCTCGCGCGCGAGACCTTCGCTCTCGAGCTCGGGGTGGATGCGCAGGTCGAGGATGACGACGACGTCATTGTCCGTGTTCGTGCCCTTGTCGGCGCCCTTCTCCTCGCCACCGGGTACGTACCGCGCGACGGACAGGTCACCTTCGATGAGCTCGATGCCGGCGACGGAGATCTTGCCCGTCTGGACGTAAGACTTGACGTCGTCCGACGTAAGTTTGTCCAAACCCGCGCGAACTTTGCCGACGTCCTTGCGCAGCTTCTTGCCCAAGGTCGGCCAGTCGGCAGTCGCGCGATATTGGACGCCAGACACCTCTTCGTCAGACGAGAAGACAACGTCGCGCACGTTGAGCTCTGACTGGATGTACCGCACGAGCGGTCGTACGTCGTCGTGGAACTGCTCCTCGGCGTGGAACACCACAAGCTCTTTCAACGGCGTCTGGTGCGAAACATTGAGATAACCGTCAGGTATACATAGGACATGGCACATACCTTCAACGACAGCTGGTTCTTCTCGCGGATATGACGCGTGAGCTCGATAACTGTTTGCATGCGTTGCACTTGTCGCTGGATGTCGGCATCGAAGTACTCCTGCTTGACCTCAGGGAACTGGAGGAAATGCACCGAACGCACATCCTCGTCGCCCTTTTCTGGAATAAATTGGCGCAGCCCTTGGTAGATGGCTTCAGTCAAGAAAGGCGTGTACGAAGACTACGACACAGATCAGCAAGATTCGTCAAGTAAAGGTAAGGTACCGACCATAGTCCGGCACAGCGTGAACAACGTCTCGAACAGCGTGTTGAGCGCAAGAACCGTGTCCTCAACGCCATCCTCGCCCTTGAGACGCTTACGGTTAAACCGGATGTACCAGTTCGTGAGCTCGTCGATGAGGTCGAGCAGACGCGGGACGATCGTGTACAGGCGGTACGCCTCCATCTCCTCGCGCACAAGCTGGATGAGCGACTGGCACCGCGCAAGGATCCAGCGGTCCATGACGTTCGTCGACTTCTTGTCGTGCGCCTGATACTGGAACTTCACGCCGTGCGTCTTCTCCAACAGGGCCGCGTGCCCGAGCAGGAAGCGGAACGAGTTGAGCCACGGAAGAAGGACGCGCGCGACGACTTCGCGCACGCCTTCTTCGCGGAAACGGAGGTTGTCTGCGCGCACGATGGGCGAGTTGACGAGATACATTCTGAGTAATGATGTCAGGACAGCCCTCGTCACCTTCACTGAAATATGCTAACCTTGTCGCGTCAGCGCCATACCGCTCGATAACGAGGTTCGGGTCGGGGAAGTTCTTGAGACTCTTGCTCATCTTTTTGCCGTCGCTGCATACGGCGTTCAGCAGCTGCTGCACAGCGATCAAGTATACACTCACGCAGCGAGCACGAGGCCGGTGACGATGACATTCTGCATTGGCGCCTGGTTGAACAGGAGTGTGCCAAGAACGAGGAGCGTGTAGAACCAGCCGCGCGTCTGGTCGATGCCCTCCGAGATGAAGTGTGCCGGGAACGTAGCCTCGAACTTGTCCTTATTCTCGAAGGGATAGTGCTGTTGGGCGTACGGCATGCTGTACGTGACAAGTGAGCTTATGCCCACCTGCTGCAAGAGATGGCACACCTTCCAGACTCAAACCAGCAGTCAAAGATCTCGTCGATGCGCTTGAGGTTGCCCTTGCCCTTCTTCGACGGGATGGTGATATGGTCGATTTTGTCGCGGTGCAGGTCAGTGATGCCCTTCACGCCAGAGAGCTCCTCGAGTTGAGCAATGGAGCTGATGCAGACAATCTACAAGTGCCGTCCGTCAGCGCCAGTTCGCTCTCGCAGAATCGTCAATCGCACCTCTTCGTAGTCGTCGGATACCCACAACGGGATGGGCGTGCCCCAGTACCGGTTGCGCGAGATGTTCCAGTCGCGAGCGTTCGCAAGCCAGTTACCAAAGCGCAAGTCACCGATATTTTGAGGCACCCTGGAATAGAGCGTGACATGAGATTTCACAGGCAAGCAGATACCAAAGATGTATAATTACCATCTTGTCTTCTTGTTGTTCGCAACAAGCTTTTCCGCTGCCGATTGTACTTTGACGAACCATACTGGGATCGCACGGTACAGCAGGGGTGTGCCAGATCTGGTTTCACGCGTCAGCATGCGTACGTCCACAGTTGGAGGATCGAGAGAGCCTACCTCCAGCAGTAAGGGTACGAGTGGTTGATGGTCGACTGAACGATAAGCCGGTCACGGTGCTTAAGGTTCTGCTGGATAGCTTTGTCTGCGGTCTGGTGCGGGGATACATCAGGTACTATTATGGCGCTTAGGACGAGCGCATTACCTTGACGTGCTGGCCCTCAAACTCGGGAACTTCAGAAGTAAAGCGACCAGCGTCGTCTATGGGGCAGGGTGGCATCTCGTCGGCACGCACAACACCGTGCGCGATAGCAATGCGATGATCGTCGTCACCAAAAGCTGGTGCTTGGTGTACAATGCCCGTGCCGTCCTCGCTCGTCACGTACGTATCGACGAGTACGCGGAACGCACGATCTTTGAACTACAGCAACCACTCGTAAGGATCCGCACATGTAACAGAGTGGCCGCTCGCACACACCTTTTCATAGAAATAGTCGAAGATGGGCACGTATTGCTTGCCCTTGAGCTCGGCGCCCTTGTACTTCTGGACGACCTTGATTTTCGCCTTCTTCGGGTCCTTCCATACGGTCTTGAGCAGGTTTTCGTGCAGGATGAAGTTGCGTTTGCGCTCTTCGTCGTACACCTTCACGTATGTGAAGTCTGGGTGCACGCACAGACCGAGGTTGCTTGGTAATGTCCACGGCGTCGTTGTCCATGCAAGGAACGCTGTCGTCTCATCTTCCACAAGCGGGAACGACACCGTCACTGCAAGTATCCGACGCGTTAACGAAAACAACTGGGGCGATAATGCGCACGCACCCGCAGGGTCATTGACATCGCGGAAGTCCAGGCCAGCCTCGAAGTTGGACAACGGGGTCGTGCAGCCGGTCGAGTAGGGCATGACGCGCAGACCGCGATAGACGAGGTCCTTGGTGAAGAGCTGGCCAAACACCCACCAGACGGACTCCATGAACGGCGTGTTGAGCGTCTTGTAGTCGTTGTCGAAGTCGATCCAGCGGCCCATACGCTCGACGGTGCGCCGCCATTCGCCCGCATAGCGCATGACGATGGCGCGGCACTGCGCGTTGTACGCCGCGATGCCCATCTTGAGCACGTCGTCGCGCCCCGAGATCCCGAGCGTTTTGTCGATCTCGTGCTCGACGGGCAGCCCGTGCGTGTCCCAGCCGAACCTACGCTCGACGTGGAACCCGCTCGCGTTCGCGTGGCGCGTTACGATGTCCTGTTCACCGGCGCGCCGTTAGCGGCATACAGAGCATCAGCGCGACATCGTGCGCACCTTGATCGTACCAGCCAGCAAGTGGCCATAGTGCGGGAGACCCGTGGCAAACGGCGGACCATCGTAGAAGGAGAACTCTGGTCTGCCTTCAGAGAGCTTGAGCTGCGTCTTGAACGCGTCGATGTCGCGCCAGTATTGTATGACTTTTCCCTCCTCGCTCGCAAAGTTGAACGACGTCGAGACTGCATTTAGGTCAGCGTTCGAGATCGCGGTCTTCGCGTTGAGCGCTGGACTCACTGTCGTGCGCGGGGAACGACATCGTGTAAAGCAGAAACGCGGTCGACTCCGTGCAACTGACTCGACCAAATCGATGTGGCTTTTAGACGCCCAACCACAAGTTCCGTCTCTCAGCAATTTTATTTCAGTTCGTTCGTACCGTCCTAAGCTCCCCAAGCACAGGCAGACGACAGGTAGCAGTCCGTACAGTAACGACGTGGTGTATGAATTACAACAGTAGCGGGACAGTGCAGGCCCTGCAGGGGATATCGGGCCACGAGACAACTATTACAGCACACGAGGGAGGGGGTCAATGCAGCAGACGATGATGCGAGGGAGACGACGACGACGACAGACCAGATACCACCAGGACACGGGAGCCCAAACCCAACAACGACGCGACACGGTCCCCTCAGAATGCATGTATGATGAGGATGAGGATGAGGCGAGTGAGAGACAGAAAAGGAGACGGAAAGGAAAATTCTACTGTGTGCGAGCGGTGTTCAACGTGCGGCGGGGGCCTCCAACCGGCGTATATGACGGGGGGACCGCGGCGGAGCGGAGTCTGGCGTGGCAAGGCGTAGCAAGAAGGGCGTGCGTGTGCGGCATTAGTCTGCGGAGGCGCTGACGCCATGGAGGGGCGGGGCCGCCGCGGCTGCTGCCTGGGCGGATGCGCTGGCGCGGTACTCGAGCGCACGCTTGACCCAACCCTTCATGTCCACGTCTCGTGTCTGGTCTGCTACCAGGAAGGGATGTTGCTGCCAGCAGGGTCAGTACAGGCAGTCTTCTAAACGTGTGGAGAGTGGAACGCACTATTAAGTCTGAGTATGTTGGCCGTCTCTCCGGCTCCTTCTCAAGACTGTTTGCCGCGTCAGAAGTGGCTGACGAAGACGAGGGAATGGAACGCACCATCCATCTACGAAAGCATGCGCGTCGTCACTGAAGCCGTCAGGCAGATGCGGTGGGTCACCATGCACTATCGCGGTGAGCTGAGCGAACACATTCGAGTACGTCTCGGGCGGATACGGGTATTGGCCCATCGCGATTTCGATCATCGACAACCCCAAACTCCAGACGTCGCTGGAGACGGTGTACGTGCCGAGCTTGTTCTGCGACTCGCCCTTGATACGCTCGGGCGCCATGTAACTCTGACAGCCGATGTTGGTCTTCGCGAGACTCTTTTCGAGCTGACCGGATACGCCAAAGTCGCAGAGTTTGACGAGTCCCCCGCGGTTGACGAGCACGTTGGTCGGCTTGACGTCGCGGTGGATGATCTGGAGCTCGTCCTTGAGGAACTTGAGCCCGCGGACCATGCTTGCCGTGATGCGCGCCAGCACATCCTCGGGCACACCCGCGCCTTGGAGCTTGTCGAGCGATCCGGCGTCCATGTACTCCATGCAGTAGTAGACGCATGATTCGATGAAGAACGCGCCATAGAACTCGACGATTTCTGGCGCCGTCGCGCGGTGGAGGATGTCGAGCTCCATGATGATGGCGTTGAGCTTTGAATCCTCGAGCTCCAAACGTATTTCCTTGGACGGGTGTCAACTCTGCCACACACGCACACGCAGCCCAAAGATAGAACAAATTGCTGACTTTCATGGCCATGGCGACGTTGGTGGGCTTGTGCAGCACCTTCTTGACGGTACCGTAGTTGCCGCGGCCGAGCTCCTCCTCGAGCTGGAGCTCAGTCATGTTGATGGAGAAGGACTGGCCCGTGGAGAAGTTGACGCCCGAGGCGTTGAGGACTGCTTTGCCGCCGAAGTTGAGCTGTCCGGAGGGGTCGCTATATGGTATGACATCAGCGGTGAAAGCGGGGCAAGTCAGATTATGCACGCACACTATCTTTGAGAAATTCGAGAACGGCGTGCCCAGGCTGCCCTCACCCTGCGGCGCACGACGCTCGGACAGGTCGAGCGAAGGCCTGCCGGCCCCGAGACCGGCGCCCATGAGCGAGTCGCCGGGCGAGTCCCGTCCGCCGATGTCGCTCAGCTTAAGCCCGGGTTTCTTGCGCACTGCGTTGAACGGTGAAGCCCTGCTCCCAGGCGCCGCTGCCGAGTCTGAGAAGCCCTGGCGCATAAGGGCGGCGGTTGTAGATTCGCCGCTCCCGTTCGGCGATGCGTGCGCGGACTGGGCGGATCGCGAGGCCATCTTCAACGTGGTATTAATGCCCTATTCAACAGCTGTCACCGCGCTGGACGCACAGCAGCCATCTTTGCCTGCAGACTTGGGGGTATACGCGGCATCCCTGGTGCACCCGTCCGAGCCAGCGCGCCCACGCCGCGGGTGCCAACGCCAGGCGGTCGCGCCTGCACAGGCAACGGGACTGGTCGCCGTGCGCCATCCACGCTGGTCGCTGCGCCGCTCTGCCCTGCGCTGTCGCCAGAATTCATGGCCGGGTTGAACGTCTTGGGTTAAGTGGCTTGGAGCTCCGCAAATCCGGCTTACCCTCATACTTGTAAGCAATCATTCTGGGCTTTATCCACCAGAGTATGTGAATCGGGGGCTCTGGCGCTTAATTAGGAATCTGAATCTCGCTCAGTCGCGCTGTGCCTCGTCCTTTTCTGGCGGGCCTTGTGCACCCAGGCCAAGCGCATCGTTAACCCCAGACAGTCCACCAGAATGTCGATTCTCGTAAAATGGGGTACAGAACGGTGCGCTGAGCCTTGATTATCGTTCAATTTCCCTGAACCTGATCTGTGCTGCAGGTTACAGTTCTCGCTGCCGTCGCCAGATACCAAGTTGGGCCAGCTGCGGCAGATGCTCGCAGAACACACCTCGCTGGACCCGAAGTCGTTCAAGCTCATACATGCAGGCGCCGTAATGAAGGATGACAACGCGCCAAGTGAGTGCGTCCCTACGCTGGTTGCGTTTGCGGATTTCATTGACGCGTCTGATGCCACCCCCGAAAGTATCGACCTACGGCATCCAGAACCGTAGCACGCTCGCTCTCGTTGGCACGAACGAAAAGCCTCCCACAGGCTCGACCAAGTCTGCTGCTGCCGAGCGCCCGACAGAACAGAGCACTATCGCGCGCGTACAGGGCGAATTGGCTGCTGTGCGTTCGAATCTACTTCAGCCTGTCGAGGGCTTCCTCGCCTCCATCCATCCACCGGAGGGCGAGAAGCAGCCTACGCGCGGGGATACGGCCCAGGAGCACAAGCGACTGGATGAGCTCCTCCTCCAGAGTTTGCTGCGTCTTGATGCTATCACACCCGATGGGGCATGGGAGGACGCTCGACGCGAGCGCAAGCTTGCTGTCAGGGAGGTGCAAGGGCTGCTGGATAAGCTGGATGCTGGTTGGAAGTCGCTTCCACAGTAGGCGTCGCTGGAGTGTTGTTACCACCTTTAGAGTATATATCTGCTTTCAAATTCCCAGGATCTTTTAGTCGTGTTGATGCAAGCCATGGCGACGGCAGTGACAACTGGGAGGATAGTGCTTATACCGTGTACGTTGCAGAAAGGCTTGAGGTGGCCTGAGCGACAGTGACACTGCCCAGTGAAGCAAAACTGAGGATTTGACGATGCAGCATGTAGGGGTGGTGTATTGATGCGGTGCGGTAGGATAATGACCACAGATGCAAAGGAATATATGTATATTAACGCTTGACCCAGGTGTACTTCTTGCGCGCCTTTGCGCGGCCGGCCTTTTTGCGTTCGACCACACGCGGATCGCGACGAATGAGAAGAGCTGCAAAGCATGAACGAGCATCCACATGCAAAACTTGCACGCACCTCTCCGCAAAATCAAGTCGGCTTCCGGAACATGTGCAGCGAGTGCTTGGGCGAGACCGTGAGCCACCGCGCCAGACTGGCCGGTCGTACCACCACCACGAGAGAGCGCGAAGACGTTGAACGCGCCCAGCAAGCCCGTGAGCTTCAGCGGACGCAGTACACGTTCGCGATCTGCGGGGTTGACAAAGTATTGCGCGAGCGGGACGTTGTTGATGAGCACCGAGGTCGTCGGCAGCTCCGTGATCTTCCTGTACGACTTGAGAATCTTTTCGTGGAAGAACTCTGGGTCCATGACCACAGACGGGTTGTCTGTCGTCTTGGTCGGGATGACCCACACACGCGCGCTGGCCTCTTTTCGTCTGCCGCGCGCGTACGCCCTGCCGGCGTCGTCGATCGTGACGGGCTTCTTCTGGCCCTCGAGGTCCTCTATCGGCGCGTCGACGCGGCCGAACATGTCGAGCACGTTTTTGGTTGCGCGCGCGACGGAGGGGGCGTCGCCGACGTGTGCGACGTTGTAGCATTCCGCGAGCTGGTTGAGCAGACTGGTGATCTTCTTGTAGTTTTTTGGGCGCATGCGGGTGCCGACGACGTTGAACATGTTTCCCATGCCCTTCCACTGCGGCTTCGTCGCCGGGAACGTCTCGCGCGCAAAGTCTGGGACGGGGAGCAGCTGGCGCGCGGAGAGAATGCGGCGGGCGTGCGAGATGGCGCGTTCGAGCGTGTCGACGGTGTCCATGAACGCCGCGCGGCCCGTGTAGAACGCTGGCGACTCCGGGGCCTTGGTTGGGAAGTAGAACCTGTTCCCGCCCGCCATGTCGCTTGTCGACCGCTCCACGCGAGATTCCCTGCGCATGCGGCCGCCCCCACGTCCACCTCCGCGTCCTCCACGCCCGCCACGCCAGCCGCCGCCGCCACGGCCGCCGCGGTCATATCTCCCATCTGCGCCGACTGAGGCAGCGTGGGGTAGTTGGCTGCGCGAGCCGACGAACGCGCCCGTCGTCAGAGTCGCGTACGCCCGCCGCGAAAGCATAAAGAGTGTTCCAAATCGGAATCTTCCGCACCAAGTTGCTTCCCGCCATGAGCGAGGCCAAGACCGGCGCCTACGGCAACGCTGCCAGTGACGGCTCCCATAGACGGAAATGGGACACGGAGGCCTACCGCGAGAAAGCGCGCGAGAAGGACCGCGAGGAGCGCGAACGGATGCAGGAGAACGAGGAGCTCATGCGCAAAGGTGATTCCTCTACTCCGCACGAGATTATTGCTACACGCTATACCCAGAAATTCATCTCGTACGCGATCGTATACTTTTACTGACTCTCCCGCAGGCAAGAAGCCCAAGAAAGGCGGCAAGAAGGAAGATCTACCCAAGCCGACCGAGACGATGAAGCAGCGCGAGGTCGACCTCGAGCTCGACAAGAACCTCAACAAGACCATAATCGTCTCAAACAACTCGAATCGACGTTCAGGCGCCGGTCAGCCGGGCTTCTACTGCGAGGTCTGCGACCGCAATTGCAAAGACAGCACGGGCTACCTCGACCACCTCAACTCGCGCTTCCATCTGCGCAAGCTTGGCCAGACGACACGTCTCGAACGCAGCACCGTCGAGCAGGTCCGCGACCGCATCGCCATGCTTCGCGAAAAGACGAAGGACTCGAGTGCGGCGAAGAGCTACGACTTTGCGCAACGCATGAAGGAGATACGCGACAAGGAGAACGCGCTACGCGAGGAGCGTAAAGCCGAGAAGCTCCGTGCGAAAGAGGCCGCCAGGGCAGAACTCATTCTCGATCCGGCAGCGAAGGAGCAGCAGGACGAGATGGCCTCCCTCATGGGCTTTGCGGGTTTCGGGACGTCAAAGAAATGACGCCAATGCCGCGACTGTCTTTGGTAATGTACTGTATCACTATTGCAACTTGTAGCAATCACAAGGCTGCCTGCCACCTATTCATACGCTGACGCTCTCTATTTGCGAAGGATGCAGTCGCAGAGGTCTATTCTGGCTGCAGGGCGCGACTCTGTGGTTGCATCTGTCGTTTGGCCGTGCAATCCCTTCCCTCCTCCGCTGTCGCTGTCTTCCCCGATCACGTCTGCACGTCGTGAATTTGACGCGGACTTGACAGAACCTACAAGTTCTGCACGGCAGTGTTGCCACAACTTGCACTTTCATCAGTCGACATGGCCAACAGTTCACTTCACGCACTGAGAGCAGTTTGGGCTTTCCTCAACGTACCTCTGCTCCATGTGGCTTGGGGAGACTTCATCTGTCGTC